>JAPZEB010000015.1:3287138-3304034 GCA_029783705.1 Chaetodon striatus | reverse complement strand
ACATCATAATGCTGAACACAGCCTTGTGGTGATGGTGGTGACGAATCATCAGAATTTACCTCTGTACTCACGTTCACTTTTCCCATTGGAACGAATAGACTCCGGGCTGCCGCTAGCCTCCTAAAGGGGCAGAGCAATGGTGGAACCCACTGTGATACGGATCCAGAAAAAAAAATCTAAAGTGGGCCGCCTTGGTTTATCAATGGTCTCTGCCAGGGCGTTGCTAACGTTTAATGTTAAGCCAATGTTTGTTCATGTATTCCGTTGTTTTCTTGAGATTTTTAATATTACTCTCTTGACATTTTACTTGTGCCTCTACCCAATACTTGTATGCCATCAGCTTTATACTGGGCCTGCAACTCATGATTATTTCAATTCTCGGTTAATCTGTCACTTATTTTAATAATTAATCGATTACTTTGTTTATAAAATGTCAGAAAATACTAAAACATGCTAATTACAATTTTCCAAAGCCTGTTGACTTATTAACATTGCTTGTTTTGTCCTCACCAACAGTCCAAAACCCAAATATATTTAGTTTAATATTATAGAAGAATGACATACTCAGCAAATATTAACATTTAAGAGGCTGGAACCAGTCAGTTTTTGCTTTAAATTGTAACCCCAAAATCAATCATCAATATAAATACTGGATCATTTTTCAAGTCACATGTACCTGATGCTATTGGGCCAGTTCAGCCATGCAGATGCTGCAAACCAGGGATTTAACTGCAGTTTCAATCATGAATGAACATTATGTGTAAACACATGCTGAAAGAGGATGTTGATACTCCAAACCCACAGCAGTCCTGATCCCTCATTCTGTTATGTTCAGAGGAAACTCCCTCTCTTCTTAAACACATATATATGTGAAATCTCACGAGCCTAAGAATACATTAATCCAATTAAACCTGTGCAGCAGGTAGAAACTCATCGGAATAATTTAAGGAGGAAAACAGACAAAGGATGATGTAAGCGTCATAAAGTGACCTGTTGGAAGATGAAATGATGAAATCGCTTTGAAAAACAGTTATTCTTGGAATCCCTGCTTTTAATTTCTAAAATAGTGGAGAGTTTTTGAGTTCGTGGTTATTTTAAGAATAATGAGAAAAATCAATTTCTCTTTGTTTTGTCGAGCCGAGCCGGTGACAGCAGCACTGAGATGAGCGCGGATTAATTTCCCTGAAGCCAACTTCTCCTGATTTCGAATGCACAGAAACAACAGCGTTGGAGTCTAAATGAAAAGACATGTAATTAGTGACTTTTCCCAGGGAGTGATGACTAGACAGCCGACATTACTTTTTTTGAAAGGAATCTCTGGTTTGACGTTACATATTTTTGAGTAACGAGCCCGACGCTGACGAGCGGTTGTGCGTCTTGGAGAGGGCAGGGACGCCGGAGACGCGCAACGGCAGCAGCGCAGTCTTGCTGGAGCCACCGGTTGAGATCATTCAACACTCCGAGCGCTGACTGACTGAGCGGATTGTGGGATACAAATCGACGACCTCCACCTACCCGAAATCATTTTCCTAATCAAACGATGGACATCCTCCTCGGCCCACTAAATAGCCACGAAAGCGTCGGATGAGTGAAACAGGAGATGCTGCGCACCTCGGCCAAAATCCTGGAGCTTTTTTGAACAGGACTGTGGGTGTGTGCGCGTCGGGCTCGCCGTTACCTCCGGACTGCACTCGCCAACTTCCCCCGCTTTCCATCAAGTCATGTCTGATACAGAGCGATGGGCAAGTTTGACGACAACGAGAGGATAATCCTCAACGTCGGGGGCACCAGGCACGAAACCTACAAAACCACCCTGAAGACCCTGCCGGGGACGCGCCTGGCCCTGCTTGCCTCCTACTCGGACATTGACTCCGTGCTGGATCAGCTGCAACAAGTCCCCGGCTTCATTGAGTACAACGCGCGGACCAACGAGTACTTCTTCGACCGTCACCCGGGTGTCTTCGCCTACGTGCTCAACTACTACCGCACCGGGAAACTCCACTGCCCGGCGGATGTGTGCGGACCGCTGTTCGAGGAGGAGCTCTCCTTCTGGGGCATCGATGAGACGGACGTGGAGCCCTGCTGCTGGATGACATACCGGCAGCACCGGGACGCGGAGGAGGCTCTGGACGTGTTCGAGCTCAACGTGGACAACGGGGAGGATGACGACGAGATAGGGAAGAGGCTCGGCATTGAGGATGTGGCTGCCGACGGTAATGTCAGCCTGTGGAGGAAGTGGCAGCCGGTGGTCTGGAATCTATTCGAGGATCCCTACTCCTCCAGGGCGGCGAGGGTAAGGGCGCACCGCTGCGTCTGGGGCTCTCCAAATATACACAATAACCTCACTTCACATCTCACTCCCCACCTTTCCTTCTTCATTCACAGTAACATTCCCATACAAACAAGTTATTTTAACACCAAATCTCCCACAAAGGGCAAAGAAAGTCATTTCTAAGTTACCATAAAGTCTCAAAAACTTTCCTCTAAAAAATGAGATGTTTTGGAGTGGTGTGAGTTCATTTTTCAACATTTTATACTGTATGAATTACACTTAAATAATTAATGTCTCTGCTGAAATAATCAGCCTTCTTAAGACTTATTTCAAGATACTAAATTTGTTTAAGAGCCTGATTTGGGAACAGATGTAATTATCACATAAAAAAGCAGATTTTTCCACTTGTCACAAGCAAACAAGGTGTTAACACTCTGTCAGGATGGATATTCATAGCAGCAGTGTATTTTAGGTGTGTAGGCCTGTGCCAAACAGAGGCTATAGCCTACATTTGTTGCAATCTGATGCTGTTTATCTCAGCCGTGCATCTTATATCTGTGCTACTCTGTTGGTCCTGTTGCAAGGGTTTTGTTTATTGGGTTACAGCTCTAGAAATGTCTTTTCATCACTCACAGTGTGTGAGTTATTCACTTACATCTCATTCACAACTGCTCGATTTCTGATAAACACAAAAGAAATATGTGGGACTTTTATCTTTCCAAAATGAGTGCAGTGGCTCATGCAGGGAATAGGAGAGGTGTAAACTTAAAGGCCACGTGTAGCATCTTTGTCATTCCCTGCTGATCATTAGGGTTTTTTTTGTTTTGTTTTTTTAACAAATAACAATTTTTAATTTTGAGGCTTTATCTGGATGGAGTGCAGTTCAAAAGCGTACATGCTGAGATTTGACATCCAAGTTGACAAAACTGATCCTGTGTATTTTCTGTCTTTTGAATCTTTAACACCAGGCTTGTTATTAGAAAATAACGCTGCACAAACATAAGTTATTCTCAGACACTGTAAATCAATAAATCAGTTGTTCATCAGACATCTTTTGAATACTTAAAATCCAGAGCAATGAGCGGACTTTACATCAGCCTACCAAAGACTGTCTGCAACAGTTGTCTCTAAAGACCAATCACTTTTCACTATCAGTGAAGGACAGGGGCTCTGCTAAGCTGGCTGCAGGCTGCTGATGAATTCTGGGTAATGGGCAGCAAATCGATCCCTCATTGGCAGGCTGACGTATTACAGCAGTGAATGACTGCTGTCTGTGATATCATGTTTTGTGAATGGAAATTAATGCAAAACAGCCACACACACGTCTTCATGACATCACAGGCAGAATGTCATCCAACCAGTAATACAAACACAAACACACACAAACAGCTGAAGCTAATATCTTTAAATTAAAGCTCAGATGACAGATGAGGGTTGTTTTCTTTTCCTCTATACTTTTTCTTTCTGGTGTTAATATCAGCAGTCTGTGGCAAAGTCCCTGCTGTGACACCACTGGGGTGTGGCCAGTGGTGACATTGCCTAAAAGTTTTAACCCCTAGAGGGCAGCCCTGCAGCAGCTTTCTGCTGTATATGTGATTAAATCTAAATATTTTACCTTTTGAGGGTAAATATACCAAAGTCAAAAGAAGTTGAATTTGAACATTAATATTTTGCAGTGATATTCTGTATATTTTAAGTTTGACAGGTTTGAATCAAAAAGCAAATCATTTCTTGAATGTCCAGCTCTACTCTTAGTATTGGCAATTTCTGAAGCCCCCAAAGCAGCATTCAAAGGTCCACTGTGTAGCATTTAGGGGCATCTACTGGCAGAAACAGAATAATAATCACAATTATGTTATCATTAGTTTATAATCCCCTTAAACTACATACCTGAATAATTTTTAATATCTGAACAGGTCCTCTTCCATGGATTTCGCCATTTTGTTTCTGCAGTAGCCCAGAATAGACAAACCAAACACAGACTATAGATAGAACCATTTGCAGTTTTTACGTCGGTCACTGTGGTACATGCTTGGCACATGTTTCAGTTTGATGACTAAATCCCACACACTGGACCTTTTAAAGGAGTAGTTGTACATTTTGACAAATATGCTTACTGTATTTTCTTTCTTGCTGCAAGTTAGATGAAAAGTCAGAAGTGCTAGTTGGTGGACTTTGTACCTTTTAGACAAAGCAAAGCTAACTGTTTCCCTGTGCTTCCAGTCTTGATGCTGAGCTCACCAGCTGCTAGCTGGAACTAACAGCTTTATTTACCAGACAGACATGAGAGTGGTATCCATGCTTTCACGAAACTCTCAGCAAGGAAGCAAATTAGAGTATTTCCCAGAGTGTTGAGTTATTCCTTTAAACCATTTAAGGATGCTAAAACTCTTGACTAAAACCAGCTTGATAAAATTTTTCTGCAAGTTGCAGCACTTTACAGCCATGTCACACCTACAACAACACAGCGATAAAAAATACTCGCAGAAGGCTCAACTTGGTTCAGCAACACACTGTGTTTGATACGTGCACATACCAGTTAGGGTACTTTGTAGCGTGTCCCTTAGCATTGTGCTAATACACTGTTTAAAAGAAAATTTTAACCGCTGTGATGCAGGCTAACGTTTGACCACCTGTACCCTGTAGCAACTTCCACCAGTGCAGCCCTTTGGCTTGTTTTCCGAGAATACTCCTGACAGTCTGAAAGCATCCCAAATCAGATAGAAGCCTGGGAAAGTTTAATCTGACTATCACACCCGAAGCTTTAGAGTGAAATGATCTACTTCTGAGCCGATTTCTGAATTATTCCCTGAAGCTGATATTAGCCTATTATATTAGTCTTCAGTTCAAGTTCAGGGTAGGCTTCCCTTCAGCATTTCCTTTGAAAGGATCCAGCCTCTATTGACTGTGAAATGGGGTATTATTAAACCATGTGTAGCCATGATTTGAATGTTATTTCAGTTCTTGGAAAGAACTGCGTTTAAGTTTCTTGTGTTTCACAATCACAGTCATATTTGGACAAAGAATATCAGTACAAATTGTCAGTCATTTTTAACTCTTTGTCTCGCCATTAGCTGCTACCATGAAGTACTGTTTAATGCAGTCATCACATTGTACATCTGTCCTGCTGTGTTGTCTACAGTGGTACACAATAATGAAGGTTACCTTTCTGCATTTATTCTGCATTTGTTCTGCAGCAGCGCTTAATCCAGGGGATGTAGAAGTTTCTTGCTGTTAAAATTCTAGTATATGATTTGAATTTTATTATCTAATAACATCCATTATAAACTGTAATTCTTTGATTTAAAAGAATCAAATTAAACCCTGATCAAGCTGTTTGCCTTCACCAGTAGACTTTGCCTTATAACCTAAATAGTTAAAAAAGTTTAGAAAATTTAGCAACATTATTCCTCCTCTTCATCGTCCACAGAAAGCTGTTTGAACAGAATTACAAGCACTTTTATGAGATGAGTATGTTTGAGGAAGAGAAGCAGTTCGAAGATGGCTGTCAGTCTGTCTATGCTTTTTGTAGTTGTGCTGGGATATGACATCTTTGAAATACTACATATTTTAAGATGAAGTGAACTGACCTTTAAACTATCCCCTTTGTTAAAGATACAATCCAGAATAAGTGTTATTCCCAGTAAAATATTACATGTAAGTGCTTTCTCTTGATAAGAATTTGTTTGAATTGGTGGGTTTTTGTAAATTAAAGAGTATTGTCTCTAGACTTGGGGCTGGTTGCACCAACAGGGCTTACGCCTGGTCTTAAGCTAAGTTGGTTGTAACTTGGTGTTCTAAGTCCGACCTAAAAGTTACACTCAAAGTCTTCTTCTTGTTAAGACCAGGCACGAAGCTTACACCTTGTCAGAAGCAGGCGTAGTCAAAATCTCAGCTGTTTCTATACATCAGCAACCTGATAAAACACAAGAGCCACAACTTGTAACAGCAAGCTATGTCTAGCCAACTTACAAACATGAACACACATCTTGTCCTCACCTTAGCTTGTTGAATGAGTGACCACACAAACACTCACCTGTTTAAAAAAACAAACAAAAAAAAGGCACTGCTAATGTCAGTTATCAAGTTTGATAGCTAGATAGTTAATTAGCTGGTCAGCTGCAGCATGTTAAGCAGCAGGATAAATTCACCTGCAAATTTCATTTCGGTTCATTCGGAAGCTTGTGTGGTCATTACTCTTTAAGACAACTGCTGACGTCACACTGTCAGTCTATGAGCTTTAAGCTACAACCAAGTTTTTTTTGTTTTGTTTTGTATTTTCACTTTTTCTCTCAGTTCATGTTACCTGTAGAGCTCCACTTACTGCTGCTGTCAGTTGAACACAGACATGTCTCTCCTGTACAGCTCTATGAATTGGCATAACTCGAGGTCTGTGAAATTTCCTTTTCTCTTTCTCTGATCCTCCATGATAACATTGCAGCAAATGACAAATGATTAGCTACACATGAGCAAGACAGTTGGAGAATTTTAACAATGTATGTTAGCAATGCACGTGCTGCCAGGCAATGACTGTAGTAGCTTGGCATTCACATGAACACGCATCACTAAGACCGGGCATGGTTAAGACCATAAGGGTTTGTGGCGCAACAGTCTGTTCTAAAGACCAACTTAGCAGTTAGGACCAGGCTGAGTAAAGACCAGTCGGTGCAGCCCACCTCTGCTCTATATGAAAAGTGTCCTGAGAAATCTTATATTATGATTTGGCACTATATAAATAAAACTGACTTCACTTCACTTAAAAAAAAATTGAGGTATGAAGCTTAACTGAATGAATGTGATGAGTTGGTGACAGGCATCAGTGATCAGTTTGGCCTGTTGATTCAGTCGATTTTTTTTTTTCCTGTCTCCCATCTCAACATCTCCCTCTTGAGGAGAGGTTGGGCGAGATGAGTGTGTGTGTGTCGTATGGTGAGGGTGGTATTGGCATTGACCGTGCCCTGTATCACTTTGTCTTCCTTTTGCAATCTGTCTGTAAACTTTAAGTAAGGATGAGGGCATGGATTTGTCTTTAATGTGTGAAAGGAATACTGATACAGGATGTGTACTTTATAATTAGATACTTGCATGGTGTGGTCCTTCAACTAGATTTTACACCCAGATATCATTCCCAAAGCTAAATTTGAGGTTATATTAACATTACATCACAGTTAGCTTTACAGCCACAGCATGAAATCCTTAATTTTAAAGAGAAACTGGAGATGACCACAAAAGTCTGTCAGACCGTTGTTCCTTGTATTCTTCCACCAAATTTAATTGGTAAGTTCTTGGAAATGTTTTTTGGCGATTGCGCTGCTGACGGAGGAACTAGCAGGGATGTCTCAGAGGTAAATATTGAGTTAGTTTCAGTAATGCTTCACTGGCAGAAGGGAGTTGATGGAGCCAAATGCTTGTGTTTACAACACGCATACATCTGTCTCCCTGCACCAACACTCACCCAGTATGCACACAGAGAAATTAAGTCACGCCACATTTCCCTGTCACCAATACCACACAGAAGCATCTGTTTCTATAAGTGCCTTCAAATGGCAATGATGCTCCACCCGCAGCCATGTTAGGCCTCAGTTTGGTGCCATGGATGCAACGTGCATAGAGATGCTGCTCCTTCTTGATGCCTTATTTCCTCTCTTATGAAAGGACAGCTGGCTCCTGGTTAACCTTTTAATACAACTCTCATACACAGAAAAAGACTCAGTGTATGTGTGTGAGAGAAAGAGAGGTTTTAAGCATGAAAACAAGTGTGTGTCTAAACCCTCAGGGGCACTAATCCAACCCCTGACAAGGCGTTAGGAGAGAGTAATGTGGAATTATCCTCCGTGGAAATGAAGGTGTGATTTCAGCCAGGCAGCCCATGCAAGTGCAGGGTTCAACGTTAATGTTGTTTTTCACCTGCCTGGTCGGGTAGTGGGTCAGAAATCTATTTGGCCAAAGCTGTTTTTGTTTTCCCCCCATACAATTTGTTTTATTTATCAGATAATGCAAAGTCTAAAGTTAACTGTCATGTTTGACTGTTATTTAAGTCAGTGAATCAGAATAAGCACACAGTGTGTCATAGATGTGAAGCAACAAATCCTATCCTTCTCCCCAGAGATGGACCTCTTAACAGTGTTTTGTTATGGTCACCTACAGTAGCTATTTGCATATAAACACACAATTCAAATTATTAGGAAATAAAAGACTGTTGAAATGACTGGATTTTTCCACCCCAAAAAAAATTTTACAAGACAACCTTTGAAAGAAGAATGTTGCTTTGTCAAGCCCTCTATAAGATCAACAATGATTGTCGATCTTGAAGAATGCCTGAGTGCTGAAACATCATCCTAGTAAAAGAGAAATGCATAGAGCCAGAGTGTGCAACACTTGTCTGCTACCAGAGAACAGCACCTCAGGACAGCCCTTGGTGTGTGTTACTCTTCTATGTTACACAATAATATATTTGAACACACGGTGATAGCTTTATAATTTATCTTTGACTCTGACTACTCATTTTTACTGAATATAGCTTGACTGCATCATAATGTAACTTAGAGCAACCTCAGGTAACTGTTAGCACCATTATTTAGCCAAGCAGGATGCATCAATTATTTTTTCAACCCACCTAGATGAAACCACGCCTACCTCTGCATGACGAAAGCGTTCAGATGTCAAGGTCTGATGATTAGCTGCCAGCGCCATTGAAAGAGACTGCTGCTAGTTAGCTTGTCCACCCATGGATATACCCCACGGTCCCTCTGCCTCACTCTCCTTGGCAAGTTTGCTGTTGAGGGGTCTGGGGGCGGCCCAGCCATTGAAGGTCCATCTCTGTAAAATATGACAGCTACAGTGGCCTGGAAAATAGTGATATGGGTAGTTTAAGCGAAACTTTGCCGGTTTTCCACCAGCTGTGTGTCATTGCAGTGTGGGCACTGTGTGCAGGCATGAGGATGAGTGGGGAGCTCCAGGCACCCGTGGCACAGGGGGAAGCCAGACACTGTTCATCTGCACACATTGCACACACTGCCCACACTGCGATGACAGACAGTCTCCCTTTAACGGCTGTGGCAACTTGAATTTAGCCAATGACTGTTAGTAAAAACAGATAAACACAGGGGAGGTATACGCATGTAAACAAGACACATAGATACATTAAGGAGGTAAACCGGTATTGAAACCCAATGTCCTGCCTCTAAGGAGAAGGATGAGAGGAGATAGAGTTCCTCAGTGTTTTTTTGGAAACAGTGGTGTTAAAAGCCACTGATGAATTCAAGCTGTGCAGTTCTACTAGTAGTACTACTTGCAGCAGTAGGCTGAGAGCCAGTCATTAGGCCTGACATCTGGCAGCCCACTTTCGTCATGCAAAAGTAGGTATGGTTTCATCTAAAGTGGGTTGGAAAAATGATGGACACAAGCAGGGCTATGCTGCCCACTGACTGCTAGCAGCTAACGTTTATCTCTCCTGCCAATTTCCACACGGATTCGTTGTTCACATTGTAGCATCATCAGGAAAATATATTCGTTCAGATCAGTTTGCCATTTGTCAAAGAGATGGTTATACATAATTACATGAATAATGTTCCCTTTTGTCACAAAGGCGTTCCCAGGAATATCTTTCTTTGTTCAATACAGGTTTTCAAACGTCCCCGGGACGGTGCATGCCAATAGACTCTGTAACCTTTTTTTTTTTTTTTTTTTTTTGAGTTGCTGATGCACTAGTGGGCAGTCAGCTAGTCCTTATTGTTAAGCCCTGTGTGGAAAGCTCAATCCTCTTACACAGGTCACCTTTGACCTTAACACCACAGAGGTGTAGGATTAATCGGTGGATCATGTACATCTAAAACTGTGACCATCATAAGACAATCAATCACCAGCTTTGAGTCATTACATCATATTACTATGACGTGCTAAAGAGTTTGTGTTGGCCTAAAATAAGGTTGGCCAATTTTATTCTGCCAATAGTTGTGTATTCTCCATTTCATACAGTACTTCATCTGTACTTCATTAGGACATTGTCATTTGTTACAATTTAAGTGTATTATAAGTCTATGGTATTTGTTTTGTTTATAAACAAAAGTTGATTACATTCAGTGTTACTCACAAAAACAAATAGTTTGTTATATGTAACAGTGCCTCAAAGAAAAGTTACACTGCAGTGCCTTTACGCTGATTCCTTAAAATCTGATTTACCCAAATCTGTATTACCGAAAAAGTAGACTTATTTTAAGTCAGCTGTTTTGGCAAATGTGCTTTATTGCATTATGGAACAGACATGAAAGAGAGTGTTGTTCTTCCAGAGCCAACGGAGCTGAGTTAGTTTCTAATGCAGGCTAATGGTAGCTGTAGTAAATCAACATCTCCTGACCTACTGTCTAAATAAAAACATGTAGCACACTATCAAGAAAGGGTGGGCAAGCAAATGTCCTCTTTGCAACAGAAGGGACTGGGTTTATGGGAAATGTGGTCCTAATTTTGGAGGCAACAGCACTAACAACATGACAGAGCACCAGTTCTGTCCATCATGGTCTCATTTGTTACAGTAATTACAGTATATCCCAACTAACACGATAATTCATTAACAGCATATTAACTGATGTCAGACCACAACTGTGTATCACAAGAGCTGTCTGTTGCTTTCAGTGAGCCCTTCATGAGTTTGTTTCTCCAGGTAAGCTGAAAAACCCAAAAGTCTGATCTGTGCCTTTAACCAACTCGTTCACGAGTGTTCATGTGCCAGCAGTCAGCGGTAGCAGGCGTGTTTCTCTGGGCTCCCCACGCTGTTTCTATTGTTGTAGCCATCCTGTTCTCTCTTCACTCTCAATGCTGCCTCTTTAATCTGCATGCAGTGTGTTTTAATAGCGGCTGTGTGCGGTGTGTTCACTTGTCTGTGTGAGACAGAAAGAGAGAAAGCTTCTTTTCCTCTATGTTTATGATTGTGTTTTTCAGAAATGAACATACTAAGACCCTATGGCTGTTTTGTATGTGTGTGTGTGTGTGTGTGTGTGTGTGTGTGTGTGTGCGTGTGTGTGTGTTTGTTTGTTTGTAGATGTATGTGTTCTCCTATGTGTTAATCTGTTTGTTTGTCCCTCTCGTATCTCTGTAGTTGGCCGTTGCTGGATTGGGATGGTAACAAAAAATAAAAACAGTAACACCACCTTTATCATTTCCCATGTCTGCGCTCTGAAGCAGAGGTTCAACTGATGCCTGACTTTGTAGTACCCCCCCCCCAACACCTCAACCTCACCCACCCACCCACGCATCCCCCTCACCCCCTCCCCTTGTCCTCTCATGATCCCATCTGAGACTGCAGCTTGCTTTCTTCCACTTAAGAGGTTAAAAACCCAAACCGTCTGGGTGCCGCCTGCCGCACGCCTGAAGATACCAAAGCCAGGCTGCACGCTCAGCCTGCCTGTTGTCATGGCAACATCATCGCTCATCACCACGGCCTGTTTTCATTCAGATCCGTCCGGTCTGTGAAGCTGATTGATTTCAGAAACCTGCTCGACCATGAACCCTTATTGCTCAGTAACCCCTTGCGTGCTCGCTTGTTAGTTTTGAGGCAGCGATGCAAAAAAAAGGGTGTTGGAGCATCACTAACACAATCAGTCCATGTGTGCATGTCCCTAACTGCTTTCTTATTGCTGTCAGAGGTGATACATGGTGACATGCTTTAGCATCTTTACTTTTTGTTCTTGTCCAACTCTAGCTACAGGTGTACACTGGCCTGCCCGCCTCATCAGAAAGCCCTGTTGAGTCATATAGTGCAGAGTCTGAAGTTGTAGGAGGCCAGGAAATGCGGCTGATCCACAGCAAACAGACGGCACAGCCTCGCTGAGTAAATAGAGTCTGACGTGTAAACAGCAGCAGACCTGACGCTGGGTAGGAGAGAAGGGCAAATGGCTGCCCGAGCGTGGGCAGTGACGGCACGCCGCTGGGCATGTTTGTAGCCGCTGCCAGTCACGTTAATCTGCCCCGCCAATCATCATCCTGTGCTGCTTTGGTTGACTATAATAGCTCAGTGTAGAGGAGTAGTGTGGAGGGCTGCAGCTGTGGTAATTAGGAGGTTAGTATGAGGAAGACTTTTACATTTACACCTTTTTGTTGTGTTATAGGTGTAATGTGAGATGTCTGCTTCTTTTTTAAACTTTTGATGGTGTATTTGTCGATAAATGCCCACCACTGTGGTGTCCATACACTGCAGTTTAAGTTTATCACCTGTTAGTAATGTGGCAAGATGTTTTCTTCACTGGTAGCGCACTTTTGGTCTCTTTGGTTAGTTTCTCAAACATACTGACTGTAGAAAAATATACATGGCCTGTCACAATAAGTATTTGAGACGTCCAGACTATTTTTTTTCCTTCGCAATGCTGATTCTGATACCTGACTTTGTGTAACAGTTGATACTGAGTACCCATCAAATAACATTGCGTTTAAAAAAACAATAAAAATAATAAACAGCTGTATTTAGGGCTGGGCGATATAGAATATATATCCTGATATTTTTTAATTAATCTGCTGTAGACTACTAAAATACAAAATTAAGTGAACTACAGTCACAATAAAGTAAAATAAAGTAGCTACTGTCATAATAAAGTTTAAGTTATGATAAAGTTAAATAAAATACGGTTGTAGTTAAATAAAGTACTGTTATAAAAAAGCAGAACAACTATTATTAACCTGTAATTATGAATAATTAATTGTATTGATAATCATTATAATTATTTTGAAACACCCAGCTCACCTTGGACCTGAAGTGTTGACGTTCTTGCTGTGAACTTGAAGCTTTCGGTAAATAGTTAGCGGTTAGCAATTAGCAGAAAGTTAAATTGTCAAAACTGCCTTTAAACGTAAAGATTTATTCACTGTAAGCTCGACACAAACTGCACTTCCTCACACACTGTTGCTCAGGAGAAAGTGACTTGGATGGGAGAACGAGCGTGTGTGATGTACCATGTTTGAGAGTCTTTTTCTTTGTGTGTGTGTCTGTGAGAGGGAAAGAGCCATTTGAGAGAGGGGGAGAACCAAAACACAGAGGCGAGTCTCATGCCAGTGGTTAAAAAACGATGTGACAATTTATACTCGTAATTCACGATATAGCCATTTTATACATTCCATGTGGAACAAGCCGTGATACATCAAGTATATATCAATCGATATATCGTCCATCTCTGGCTGTGTACTATTTATTGTTTTATGGCATTGCTCAGGTTAAATCTTAATACATGAGCAAAAATAGAATATAGAAAGCCACAGACCTTTCTTTTATCGTCTAATTTGACGTTTTGGTAATAGCTGTTAACATTACACTTATTTACTAGAAATCAGTCCTTCCTCGCAGTTTTTTCCAGTGGCTATAGTAGCACAACCTGCTGCGTAGGCTGTTGTTTTAGAGTGGCAAACCATTGATTTTCCGGAAAACTGACATTTTATCTGGATGTGAAATGACTTTAAAGTTTATCTAAAAAATACATGGTATCAGATCAGGGTATAGGTTCGCGGACTTGCCCAGACCTGATCCAGCATTTTATTTATTTAGTTCTTTTGTTTTTTTTTGTTGTTTTTTTTTAACCTTTGTAGCCTTTAATAGATAGGACAGAGCCGGACACAGCCTTTGTACATGGGGCGCCTGCTCTTCCCCCTGATCCAGCATTTTAGACAGTATCAGAGGCATTTTTGATACTGGTATAGGTATTGGAACAATTGTAATTATGATGTCATCTATGTTTTTTTCACAGCGCCAAAGCAGAATGAACAGAAAAGAAACTATGCTGAGACACATTTTGCTGTCATTTCTGGTCGAGTTCATTGCTTTTTGAAAAGTTGTACTTGCATTATTATGCTAATATATCATTATATCAGTGCCATAAAATGGTTTTAAAATAAGAATTTTCTTTTAATCCTAATTATTTCTGGGACCATATATTGTTCAACAAAAGAAGTTATCGTGTCAGGCCTACAACATCTGTGACATCATCTACACATGTACGAGGGGAAGTTTTAAATTTCCTGTATGTGTGCTTTGGAACATTCTATAGCTACAAAATCCAAATGCAGTCAGAGGGGAGGACGCCTGTCTACAAGTAAGTAGCAACCAACATGGCTGATACACCTGTCAATTATTATAACAGACTCTGTGTAAGCCTTATATTTCCTTCATGGAACAATGATTATTCAAATTACCAACACATCAGACACAGGAAATATAAAGGTAACCACTGAGATCATAATTACACAGTCAGATATACTTTGAAGTTCACAGTTAGTGGCTTTTCTAGCCAGACAATGACATTTCTAAAAGAATAAATAATACATTCCTTCTCCTTCTGGTATGACCCTTGGCTTATGGTGGGCAATGTTGGCAAATATTAGCCAACTAGCAAGTATTGCTGTTTAACTAATGTCCTCTCACTAAATTTGACTGTTATTGACCAGTGCTACTGCACAACATATTAGAATGTCACAGATAAATATTTCACTGGTTTTCACTAAAGAAAAATGTAGCTCATAATGACACGTTTATTGTTTTCAGCTTGTGGTCCCATTCTGGTTGATCTCAGTCAGTCTGAATCCCAGTTTATATTCAAACTCTCTCGAGTCAGTGTGCTTCACTGTTCTGTAATTGCCACTTGTGGCAATAACAGAATACAGTCCAGCATTATTAAGTCTGGTATTAAATGAAACTGATTCCAGTTTATTACAATGTGTATATTAATTATCTTTAGAGTTTTGGCCATGTTACTTGCTGAGATCAGGGAATGCCGTGTCCTTGCTTAAAAAAAAAACGAAAACAGACGAGACAAAGAACACAAACAGTCAGATGATCAGATGTAAACAAATGTAAACAATCCCCAGTTAAATCTGTTTGGCTAAACTGATAGTTTTTCCATATGAATGGGCTGACTTTCCTTGACTTGGTTCAACTCGGCGCATCAGCTCAGCACTGCAGTGTTTTACATTTCCATAGAAATGGGGCTAACCACTTGAAGGTTTGCCCTTTCTGATGATGCACTGGTCGTGAGTTGATGACGTCTAAAAGCAGCTTCCTCTTCAGCACTGTTTATTATTGTACTGTTCACCGGCTGCTGGAGGCATCGTTATGGATTTTTAGGCTGTTATTATGCTTTTGCTTGGCATCTACCGCTTACTGTTTAAAAACGGAGACTAAAAATGGAGCCAAATGTTAAGAATTTTCCAAAACTCCCTGGTTCAACTTAGACTTTTAGTACTTTCCATGGTTGTGTGTACTCTTGGTTTTGCATCAAGGGTTATTAAATTAAAAACCCTCACTGCAAACCAAATCAGAAGTACCCAAAATATTATTAATTGAATTACATTTTGGGTACTTTTGGTTTGACATCCAAAAAAGTTAGCCGTTTCTTTGTTAACCACTGGTCTGATCATCTGTCTTTGTCAGACTTTGATTTCACCGTTCTGGGATAGCATTAAACTCCAAAAACATGACCCTAGTTGTAAAACACAGGAATTATCCCTTAAGTCACACATTGACTTGAAAACTCAGCTGCTTGGTTTAGATCAACCTGCAAAGCTAAAAAAATGAAGCCAATGCGGAAGTGCCCAAAGCTGCAGTTCCTCAAATGGCCACTTGAGGCTGGCTCCAAGAGTGAGTCAATCAAGATAGACCCCCATGTTAAAATGCCCAACTTTAAAGCGGAAACAAACATGTTTACAGCCTGGTGTAAAAAACTTTTTTTCTCTCTATAGCTAATTTCAACATTTGTACAACAACTGTAGAGGGGATGGATTTTTACATAAGCACGTTTTATTAAGGCTTAAAGTAAAGCATAATTAGGGGTGGGGTTGCTCTGAGTGACAGGCTGACTGCAAAGTGTCAACCTCAACTAATTGAGCAGGTCCACCCCTCTCTCCTCCACAGCTCCAACCCCCAGTCCAAACAAGGTCACCTTGGGTCTTTTTTGGCTCCAAAAATCTAAGATGGCAACAGCAAAAATGCCAAACTCAAGCTTCAATGGAACTCCACAAACCAATGGTTGACATCACAATGGATGCGTCAGTTATTCTAATGCAGTCTATTGTTAAGCCGTTGGAGAAATCACTGTTCATGCTAACTATTGTAAACAGGATATAATGTAGAGTCCTTATTGTTGTATCATTTTCTGAATACAGACCAGGACAGTAGATATTAACGATGTAGCAAGCATCCACCAGCAACAAAAATGATGAAGTGCAGGAATGTGTCTTTGTGTGCATACAAAAGAGAAAGAGAGAGGCCTGTTGGATAGTTAATGAAGGAGACTCATTCTGTATGCATGATGGGACCCCTTGCCTCACAGTTGTTCACTATATATGGCATCCCATCAGGCGTTGCTCTATCTATCTGTCTGTTGGTCTCACCCCTTCTCTCACACAAACTCTCCAGTGAGATGAAGGACCTCTCTCTCTCTCTCTCTCTCAATTTCAATTTAATTCAATAAGCTTTGTTGGCATGACTGTAGATTAACAATATTGCCAAAGCCATTGCAAATTTACAAATAAGGTACAATAATAAAAGTATGGAAAGAAAAAAAAAAATATATAACAGATAATTTAAACATATAATATACATCAACAACATCAATAAAACTGAAAAATAAATATCTAGTAGATTTTATATT
>JAPZEB010000015.1:3252120-3264712 GCA_029783705.1 Chaetodon striatus | reverse complement strand
TAAGAAGAGATAAATCAAAATGACACTTTACAACAACAAAGCATTGTGCAGTGTTGAAATAGTAAGTCTAGTGCCTGACTCTGTAGAAGTTGAAGTATTTCATTACATGCATTGTTGCATCTTAACATCAATGAATTATGAGATGTTGGAAAAATTACCATAACCAACAAAGACCCTCACTGACAACACTGATGACCACACCATCACATTTTATACTTGGTAGGACAATCTGCTGAATCACTTGAAGGGGTACTTCACCAATTTAGCTTTGCACTTCCATAGAGTTGGGGGACTTGCAAGAGACAGATCTAAAAATAGGATCCAATCAATACAACAGGGGCAGATATATCTGGACTTTTAGTCATTAGTATGGATCAAGCTCCAAAAACCCTGGATCGTACACCTTCCATGATGCAACTTGATAGTGTTCTTTTATTAGACTCTGCCTGTCAGGTCAATAGCCATGTCTTTCAAAGTCCATCTGCCCAGTGTGTAATACATGCGTACGGCCCTAAGGCTCAATCCCAATACACACCTTGCCCCCACAACTTAACCTTTACCCCTCTGTTTTGTGCGTTGACATCTAAGGGTCAAAGTGTTAGCGCTAAATGGCCTTCCAAATGGAGGTTTTTTTAGAGGCACACTTCAAACTGTTATGAGGAGTCACTGGAAAGATGGCTGCACAAACAAAAGAAACCCACCAATGTATTTTCTTATTTTAATAAAGATTTAAAAAGTACAATAACCACCGTATTATCACAGCTTCATGTCATTTCAGTGTATTATGGTCTTTTCTTTATAGTAAGCATAGCAAAAAAAAGCTGATACCTCAGTAGCTAACCAGCTACCCAACTAACATTACTGTACATTGTTATTGCTGGTTTGTGCATGACAGTCCCACATTTTAACATATTTCCATGTTGCATTCTCCCCCTTTGATGGCGTAGGACACCTGAAATTTGACTGAAGTCCATCAGTGAAGTTGCTGTACTTGTCATGGCTCCTAACGTCGGGCATTTTTCATAAACTGTTTATACGTTTTCCTGCGAAAAGTAATACTCCCAAATTCATGCATAGACCATAGGCCAGTAATTTGTGCATAACCCGTGTATTTTAGAGGGCTGTGATCATGTGACCGATGCACTGACAGGAGTAAATTAGGGAGCGGTCCCAGAGTCAGGTTGGGGCGGTGGATGGGTTACAATAACACAGACGTTGCTCAGGAGAGGCATATTTGGAACCATGTGCAATTTGAATGAGCTTTGAGTCTGTTTAAGGTACGTCCTCACCATTTTTTTTTCTCCCCTAAATCCAACCACAGTAACTTTACTTGCCTACCCTAACCTGCATAACTTTACATTGATTTTGTAATGACGTTATGAATGTAACATCTTTGTAGGGTGCTAATTTGTCGGATATCATATTAGCCCTTCTATGAGGGTACATTGCTAATATCATTGACGACTATGTAGCAGCACAGGTTGATAATGTTAGCCTACAGAACAGTGTTAGTGGACTGGTAATGAAGCAGTGTTATTTTTTTATTTGATGACTTGTTTATTGATTGATAGCATGAAACTTTTGAATGAATCATGAACGTTGATGCATTTCTATCTCCACCAGATAAGTGGCAAATAGCAAATTACTGCCATCTGTTTACATAAAACCAGCAAAGACTACTGATGACGTATCAGGGTTTTGAAGAGTTAGTGAAGTGGGAAAGTTTTCAACCTCTACCCCTTCTCTGTTCCAAGGGATGAAGGGGCACTTGTAAATGAGGAGTAAGGGTATAAATAAGAAATGGGATTGGGCCCAAATCTTCAAGCCCAAGTCGACATACCCAGGTGATGTGATATATAAGCATAATTTTCTTCACAAAACTCAAAAGGAATCATAAAGGACAATGTACAAGTGTTTTCACAGGCTAAGCAGTACTCCCTACTAGTACTGACTAGCAAAGTTACATAGGGAAAATCTGCATAAAAGCCAAAAAATGGAAAAAAAGGACACTGTTTCATCAGGGCACACTGTCCTAAAGCTTTTGCTATTTCCACAGCTGCACATGGGTTCAACAGAAAAAAATAACACTTCCATGTTTCTCATCCTCAAAACCCATAGCTCAGTCCAAATGTCTAGACCTCTCCATCCACTTGCTGACTCGCAGACATAAAGAGTAAAAGGTGCCTCAAATGCACTTTCTGCAAACAGGCAGAGAGTGATCTTGGAGTACACTAGACTGCACCAGAGTTTGTCCATCCAGACAAATACTCAAAAACTTGCATCGATATCTAAAATAAGAAGTGATATTTGAGGGCTCACAGTGTATTTTATCCCCTTATGGCCTAGGAGCCTCATGGACTGGGTATCATGATGTCACTTTATACTGTATAAGATCGAATTCTGCAAGGGCTCCATCCACAAGTCTGGAGGAGGACATGAAGATTCAGCCTTTGATTCATAGTTGATTTGACAATCTTGTAAAGGATCATCGTAAAATGCAGTTTTAACATTAAGCAATGCAAGCAAAAACATGATTAATGACATCATTAAAGTTATTAATATCGTTTTATTGAAAGCTGATGTCTGTCTGAGAAGCACCGACAAAAAGGTTCTACTTTGATGCAGAAATCTGTGTTCTCTCAGACGATTCCCTATCTTGTTACCTTGGTGATCCATCAGCCAGAGGTGCCGTCTTTATTTGGAACGTATTTCATGAACAAAGTCAACTCAGAGTGGGTTTAGTTTTCTAAGGCACCACCCTAAAATACCTGCAGCCTCCTGCTTATTTTATGAGCGCTGAGAAGGAGAGAAGAAAGGATGAGAAGGAGAGAGGGAGGGAGGATGAAAAAGATGTTGCAGGAAAGGGAGCTGATGTACAGAGAAAAAGAGCAAAGTCACTGTGAGTCTTGAGTTTTATCTCAATGACCTCGGATATCACGTTCACCCAGATGCTGAACTGGGTCTGATTTTGAGGTAAACAGCTTGACTTTGGGAGGATTACACTTAGAGCTTGCGGTAGCAAAAAGACAGAACTCTTGCAGAACTAAGCCATACTCAAGTGTCAGTCACTGAGACTAGAGCTCAAGGACGTTGGGATATTTAGACAGCTACTGCACAGGAATGAACTAACATGCTTCATTTATTAGACTGTTCCAGGTCACGGGGTTCACAGAATCAGAGCTTTGAAGAACTAACGCTGTTCCACATTGAAAAATGATGACATGATCTGGTCTCAAAGTCACAGACAGACACCCTGCTGATTGTCCTTCAAGTCAAACTGAAATTTGAATTCTCCTCACTTTCGTATAAGGAAGTAAAAACTACAGTGATGCTGCAGCTGTTGTGCATAATTTTCCAATTTCAGTACTATAAAGCAGTCCTTGCATGTATTTATGGAAAACCAAGCTACAGTACAAGACCCTGAGGGCTGCACATGGCAGCAGGTGACACCTCAGAAATCTGAGGGCTGGTCTTGCTACGAGACGCACTGTCAAATTTTGTGAAATGCTACTGACTGTACTGCAGTAAACACACAATTACTCTCATAAAAAGGACTAATTAAGTTAAAACATTTTTTAGGGTGTGTGGGCCAGTGAAAAAGATGAAAGTGCTTGTTAATAAAACTTGTTTTTCATGAAGCAGAGAAGGTAGGCTAATCAAATAAACAACATAACACAAGAGGGAGTGCAGCCAAAGATCATCACAGCTGGGCATATATTTATTACAACAGCAGTTCTACAAATGCCATTAATTAAGTTAAAAGTAATAAGCAACAACAGATTATGATGTGTTTGTTGGTTTATTTAATCATTTATTTGGCCCCGCCTACACAAACAGCTCAGCAAGGCCTGTACCAAATGCCGTTTGTTTTTCACATTTGAAGCTTCTACTAAGGTTTTGGAATGAAGTTCTGAATGTCTGTTGTCACCTATTATGACATCACCAAAAAAAAAAAAAAAAAAGAAATGAAAAAAAAAGCAATCTCAAACAAAATCCTTAATTTGAATATGTGATTCAGTGGATTAATTAGAGTTTTAATTAAATCAACTTTCTTTAATGAATACATTTGATTTATTAGATTGCTGCTAGATTGCTGCCTCTGTAATATAGCCACTTGCTTCCCTTTGTGTGCTTTTGACAACTGTGCAAAAGGCTAAATGCCAACAAATATGGGTTTAAAGCAGAATATTTCTTTGGATAAAAACAAGTTGTGAATTTGTCTAACATGGCTGTTGTGATATGAGCACACCTGGCAGGTCGCAGTGAAGTATTCAGGCTTTTTTCTTCATCTTCTTTTGATGCCCAATCACAATTTAACTCAAACTGTTATTAGTAGAAATATGTTGTTCTTTGCCATCCAAGGTTTGTTCTCATGACCTTTAATGTAACGGTCAGTAGCTTGGCTGTCATAATTGTAGCCAGAAATGACATTTATCTCCTCGCTCGTGTGACTAGTGTGAACCACATTTAAAAAAAAAAAAAAAGAGATCAGTAATATTGGTGTATATTTATTATTTTTCAGTATTTAACATCAACAACAGTTGTATATATTCATCCAGATGGTTAGATTCTGACTACCCTCAGAGCAACTATGTTCTGAGTTTTCCAAAGTTTGGCAAGTATGTATTTTTTTTTTTTAAGTGTGATGCTTGGAACTGTAACTGAGATGTAATTTCAATACACAAACTGGGGCTATACCTTAACCTGCTCATTCATTGGCTGCAACAAATAGCATGATTTCATAAATATGTGATATGAGAATCCACATGTTCTCCCTCAGTCTAATGTGCTGGCATTACATGCAAAGTACGTGTCATGCAGTGCAATATCATTCCACTATTTATGCAACAAGCGTTTATGGGAGTAAAAACAATCAGGCGCTGCGTGAGATCTGCAGGTTTACTGCCGGCTGCAGTGTCAGATTTAAATGCCGTGGTGTGTCAGCTCGCGCTCACAACTCAGCATGTAAATATAACCCTCTCCTCTGTAGCACCCTCGTATTCCCGCCCTCCTCAGACACAGGCAATTATGCTATTCACTCTGTGCCAAGCTCTGCCTCGAACCATGACTCTCTTCCCATTAGAAGTCACTTAAGCAGCGTGCTGAAGGAGGCTAGTGGAGTTGTGGAGAGGGTCTCTTTATCAAAAACACACACACACACACACAGACACACACTTATAGTAGTGTTTATAAGTGGCTCTTCAACACGGAGGAATCTTTAATGTGATTGAAAGGAGAAGACGCTCATCTTCATCGTCAATCGTTTACCTCCCCTACTTCAGCTTTCAGCACCTGCTTAGACTGCACACAGACCTGATTCCTCCTGCTGTCAATTTCTTCTTCTCATTACATTTGGAGATAATTAACTGGCTACAGACCTGCTCAAAGATTACGGATCAACTGCTTGTGTCAAGTTTTCAAACTGCATGTACTAAGAATGTTGTCTCTGTCTGGTAATATCACATTCAACCCCTCTTATTTAGTTTGAAGAATAGCAGCTTTTGCTTTCACACCTGTATTCCACTTCATTTGGTCCGCACCATGGGACAAACATGATTCATTGTTGATTTTTAGTTCCAGTCTGGTTCCCATTCACACTGACTTTTTACAAACAAACCAAGAGGAGTAAACATAACATTATATAGACTGATACCAGGCGTAAAAGGAAGTGATTAAATTGGTTCCTCTGCATCCATTTTTCATCATGTCAGATGTAATTAAGTTTGTAGTGCGGTTTTGCTTGGTTAAATGTTGTGTTTTGTATTTTTGTATTTATGTGAAACATTGTACGTCTTGGGATCAACAAGTGCTCCAACCCATACAACCACATATGAAGTTACTTTGAAATGTAGTCAGTTACTGCATACAAATGACAAGGCAGTTTTTGTCATTAATACATAATCCACTGGATTAACAGAAAAATGGAATCCTATATGTATACTTTTGGATCACTTTAAAATCAAATATTGGAAATATCGCACCTTATTTTATAAAAAGGGATACAGCCACTTGAATTCCATAAATACCAAAGTAGCTGCTGCTGCTTGAACCCTCTATTGACCCAACATTTTTTTTCTCTCATTTCATTAAAAATGAAATGGAGTCATTCTTGACAATGTAGCTATAATCTAATTACAGTATTATAGGTACTTAGTACGTACTACAAAAAAATAAATAAATAAATATATTACGTAATCAGATTACAAACTCCTAAATCTGTTACTACCATACCCTGTAATATGAACCACAGGAACGTTTTCTAAATTGGTGCCCCTTAGGTGAAATTTATACTTCTGCATTGAATCGACACCGTACCTCTGGCATAGGCTAACGTGTACCCTCCCAGAAATGTAACTACATGTTGCAGCAACGCAGACCTCCTGCCTGTTTTAGTAAGCTGAAAACATTTCCCTCAGTGGAAACAAAGCTTTTGTTTAATTTCATTTCACAGATAAGACGCAATAAATAGTGAGGACATTAAAGCCTCCACAAAATAGCATTTTAAGTCTTGCGTGTGATACATCCTTCGCCATAGGCTGGCGCTAATAATGTTAGCATGTTGTATTTGTTTGGAAAATGTGTTCAGTATAAGACAGTTGTTTTGTTGCTAAGCTTGTGAGTTTAAATGGAGCTGAATTTTATAATGTTACCTTTGTTAAATGTTGCTGTTGTCCCTGGCTTCAAAAGAGAAAAAGAAAAGTTCGCTAACTGCTAGGCTAAATTATACAATGTAAATGCCATAGGCTTGTGCTAAAAATATTAGCATGTTGTATTTGTGGGAAAAATGTGTCCAGCAAAAGACAAGTGCTTTGTCTGTGAATGCTGGAGTTATAGTGAAACCGATTTTTATATTTGTGTTTGAAATGATCTCTATGGAGCCTTATTTATTGTATGTTTTGAATCAACTAAACTTTACAGCATTTCACTGAACTCCGCTGCCGACTAGTGTTTTGGAGGTGTAAATGCAGAGTGACACAGGCACACCACCACGCAAGTATAAGTACAATCCCTGGTCTCCTGCTTCGAAGTCCTGTATGTGTTTGACCCATCCATCCACCCTGACAACCTCTCTTCACTGACTTTGTCACTGTTTGTACTACACAACTGCCTGCTTTGCTCCCTTCATAAATTATTATGGGCCACTAGAGGTCACCACCTACAGTAAACATAAATATGGGTCCTAATAATCTGCTTATACAAACGACCTATGGAGTCTTTTTCTGGTGGAGGACAGTAATCTTGGGACACAAGACAAATTTTGGAAAAGCTAATCTGATAGCAATGTCAGATCGAATTACCATGACAATGTCCATTTGGTGTAAATAAACAAGGAAGTTGCAATTTTAAAAAGAAAACAAGGTGCTGATTAAAATAGTTCAAAACTAAAAATATTTAGTGGTGCATGGGTGAATGCATTGCTTCTTTGACACAGTCCTGCAGACTCTAGTCTCATTTGTGATGACTCAGAGCTGTGATGGCTAGTTGTGGGTGATACACATTTTAGTTTTAATCCAATACAGTACCAGTGTATTGCAGATGTCTGTATTGATACAGATACTTTTCACTGGTAAGAGCACTGTGTGCTTTAATGGAAGAATATATTTGAAAAATAATTTGAATGATCTGTTTCACAAAATGATCTGAACTTATGGTCCATTTGCTATTTCATCTGGAGCTTTCAGCTCGTGTCACACAGTCTGCAAAGTTGTCATGGAGAAGATGGTTGTATTTGTTACATGATGTGAATGTTAAATAAATGGGACCAAAGTTCCATATATAGACCACATGATGAGCCATCTCCATGACAACTGAGCAAACTCTGCAAAAGAAAGAGACACTGTTAAGAGCTGTGGAAAAAGCTTGTAAGCAAACCATGAGTTTAGATTATTTATTTATTTATATTTTTGCCAAAGTTCCCAAGGTCAAGAAGAAACTTTTAAGCTTACGCAGAAAAACATCACCTCACTGTAATTAAACTGTCTAAAGCATAACTTAGGAATCGTAAAGTAAACAGTTGTGCAACTTTGCTCTGGCAGAAACATGTAAAGGAAATGCAGAAGTGCAATTTATGTCTGCAAAAATAAATGAATATTCCCCTCATCACTGGAAAGTGATTTCTGTTAATGATCCCTAAAACCTTTGCACATTCATTAGGAAAGGAGAACAAAATCCTAAACTTTGAATTCTTCCAAATACAGTACATCTGCAAATCCTTTTCGTCTTTAAGGCTTCCACAGTATAATATGCATGTTTTTATATCATTTGGTGAAGAATATAAGCTGTTCATTGCTTATTCTAGCCTTTATCTTAAAGAAGATTCAGTTCGCTTCTTACTTGGATTCAGGTGAATCAGATCTTTAAAGTGAAAAGGACCTGCCCGGGTTGATCCTGACACCAGCTTTGTGTCAGAAAAAAAATGCACAAGCCTTCATTAGCTCTGTGGGTTTGCAACAGAAACACCAGTTCTTACCATCAGAGGATGATATTCTTACTACGATTGATTCTACACACTGAGAATGTGAATGTGTTTCTGATTCCAGTCATTGTCTCTATCATGTGAAGCATCTCTGCTCCCACTTTTGATCTTTTGCTCCCTGTCTGTGCGCGCAGACGGCAGGAGGGCCGTGACACTGGAGGAGCCCTGCCTTGACACCATCTGTGCAGCTCTGGCTCTCCACGCTTACCATCACATGATGACACTAACGTCACTGCACCGCCCGCAGCAACTGACAGGCGTGCAGGCATGCATATACACTACACACACACATTTACAGTAGATATGAACTACATTTACTTTAACAACACTTGGCAGATGTCCTTATACAAACAAATTTTCAGAGTGACGTGGTACCAATGATTCAAACACACTTGGTTCAAATGAAGTTGCTGGAGACATTTGACTCTAAGTGTGCTACAGTAACAACATATACTGGCCTCCACTTAAAGAGAGCTAGTTGTAGCATTCTTTAGAAGCTGCTGGTCATGTTAAAATACTTAACTTAGGACTGTGATGTTGTCACTTTCAGATTTAGGAATCTTTGACAACAAATCAGTGTTGACATAACAAAACAATATGCTGATGTTTATCCCAATACAACATGATGGACAACAGGGTGCAAACTAGAGGCCATACCATAGACTATACACTGTGACATCACCCACTGGTTTGTGGACTCCTGTCTTAACTTTGGCATTTTGGCCATTGCCATCTTAGATTTTTTGACCAAGAAGTATTTGGATAAAAGGGTTGAGCTAACCCTAACACTAGCTGCTAGCTTGGTTAACATGGCACATTTATAGGTGTGGTTAACTGTAATAATACTGATGCTGATTTTCAGTAGGAAAAAAAAAAAAGACTAAAAAACCATTAAAGCAAAATGTACTTATTGGAAACAATGAAAATCTGTACAACGAAACACTGAATTAGACTTTGGTAAGGTGAAAACGTCACAGTTCACTTTCACAAACTGAAAACATACTGAAATAGTGACAGCTACAGCTACGCTTGTACTCTGTGAATCTGGGGTTATGCCATGGTTGTGTTTCCTAACTAATGTCACTGTTGTAGTAGCTTGTCAACACCACCAACCTGTCACTCAAAGCAGCCATGCCCTTAGTTATGCGTAACTTTAAGCCTTAATAACATTTAAACGGGTAAGTTGTTCATAAATTCATCCCCCCACAGCTGTCATAAATGTTGAAATCAGCTATTGAGACCAAAACTTTTTTTTAGTACCAGGCTGTAAAGGCTATTTATTTCTGCTGTAAAGTTGGGCATTGTAACATGGGGGTCTATAGGGATGGACTCGCTCTTGGAGCCAGCCTCAAGTGGCCATTAGAGGAACTGTGATTTTTAGCACTTTCATGTTGGCTTTTTTTTTTTTCACCCTCTTACAGTAAGTTGCCACTAGCATAACACACCTTTCAAGATTTTGGTTGTCGATTTGCATTGTAGGAAATGTAACAGTAACATTTTGACAAGTAAGGAAACTGAGTTGCGTAAAAAGATATCTCTGTATTTGTTTCATAAATTTTGATTCTTTTTTTTTAGGCCAACAATGTTTTAGGAGTGCTGCATATGTGGATTCCCAAACACTACACCATGTACACTCAGGCTTTTGTCTCCAATCTCTCTGACATTTTTTTTCTGTTGAAAGGTGAAATCTATCCCAGAGTTTCCCTATCAGTGAGTATGAAGGGTGAGTCATCATCCGTGCCTTACCAACTCTCAAAGTATGACTAAGATTTAGAGTCCCATAATAGTCAAAAAGCTGTCTTGGAGGTGTTTCCATCTTGACAAGAATAAAGTTCTACGGGAAAGACTATATGCTTCAGCATGAAAATGACATAATGACATATGACATAATAATGTCATAAATGTAGACCTAATAATATCAGTATTTCACTTTGAAGTTCCATGTTCCACATACAAACACCAACATGTTAGTAATTACACTTCCTTTAAAACAAAAAAGATAAAAAAAAAAAGAATTTGTCTTCTTATCCATCACCTACTAAGATATATGAGCCGACATCAGGAGGAGGTGTTGCCATCATCTCATTGTACAGTAATTGTTTGTCTTAGAGCTGAGGTTCCCTTTTAATTCAGCTCAGTTTTATTTTGTTTCATTTACATAGTGCCAGTTCACAACAAAAATGATCCCATGACACTTTTCATGTAGAGCAGGTCAAAATCTTGCTCTTTAATCTATAGTGACCAGACATTCCTCTATGAGCAAGCAAGGAGACGATGGAGAGGAATAACTCCCCTTTAATGGGTAGACACCTTGAACAGAACCAGGCTCGGGGTGGGCAGCCATCTGCTTGTACCTTGACCAGTATCCGACCTTTGACTGGATCTTTCAGACTTGGTCCTTTTGTTGTGGATCTAATCTGGTAAATCAAGTTCTCGCAGCAGCTAAAACCAAACCAAAGCCATTGCAGCATAGCATTGAAATTATGGATTTACTGTTTGTTTCGGTGCAGTTTACAATAAGGTGATGGTGGCAATCGATCAAAGTGTTGGTCTTATCCACAGGTAAACTTTGTTGATTGTTTTGCCTTTTGTTTAGCACATGGTCCAATTATATATCGACAAGGGCTTTTAAACACATATATATAAACTTCTAAGTACCTTGATAATATTAGACCGACCTGATCTGACCTTGTTTCTGCAACGAATCATGGATTTTGTACTCTCTTTGCTCTCGGTATGAGTATTTGTCCAATCTGCAGTTTGACCTTTGTTCATTTATACTCAGCTTTCCAATTGTGGGAATGTGCACGCACTCCTTGAATCCATAAATCCTGGCAATCTGGAGGCATTTCTGTTATTCCTAATTTGTTGGTGCTGCTAACAAAGGGTACCGGAGTTCAAGAAAAAGACTGTGACTTGGATTGTGAAGCATCTTATGGAAAAGAGGTTTGACAGTGCTCTCTAAAGCAAGCTAAAGGAGTTAACACATCGGATGTCAAGTCAATATGTTGTTGCCTAGTTGCCCCTTGTAAAAATCTTTTTAAAACCCTTACAGCTCATTTTCTTATGTAAGCCACTTAGCCCCAGAGGTTTCTTTGGATAAACTATCACAGAAAGGTCCAAAGCTTTTTGAAATGTGTGCTCTATGGATTTGTTTATAGGTTGTGACATGTGAAGTTACTCAGGAGAAAGTGAAAACAGGAAGTGCCCTGAGCGCCCCTAACACCCAACAGCCCACCCACTCAGCTGGCAGAGGACCAGAGCCAAAGAGGAAGGGTGTTTTCCCAGCAAGTGTTTTACTACCCCATGGCTCTGACAGTCTCCTGAGGTCCTCTAATGAGATTCTAGTCTTGGAGCATCGGACAAACAGCAAAGTCTGACTTAAAGGAGAAGTCCAGTATTTTGCACTTTGAGCCCCATTCCTGGGTCGTTTATGATGAAATAGAGTGGTTAAGACCAAAATCTTGACGATTGCTCCTTCTCTGAGAATGGAGAGAATTTGGCTTTCCCCTGCTTGGCTTAATAATGTTGTCTATGGCCATGTGTAAATCTGTCCTAAAACCCACCTTAAACATTTGTTTAAGGAGTGCAGTGCAGTGCTGCAACGCATTGTCATTTGCCACAATTATTCGAGATTTATGTCAAGAAATAATAGCAGATTTATTTAAGGGTGCCCCGATCTGACTTTTTCGCCCCTGATTCCGATACCCAGTCCTCAGTTGTTGGCCAATAATGAGCACTCCCCACCATCCCTCACAATCCAATTTTAATATCTCACAATAATTATAGACATTTGCATCTCTTTATTAAACCACTTCACCACTGCTAAACAAAAGTGCTCCTGTAGTGCTCTTGAACTTGCTTAAAGGTTGCTAAAACACCATTGTAAATCAGATGTCACGTCAATATTTGTTCACTGAGCTAGTCTTCTTCACTGAGCTTTGTTAATGACATAAAAAAAAGTTATTTCAAAATAGCTTGTGAAGAAGTGCTGAAAATGTCTAAATCTAGTTTCAGGAAGAAGCAAAGTAAAACTTTGTATAATGAAACTAAGAAGTTTAAAGGCAAAGGAAAAATAAAAAGTAGCATATGAGTCTTGGTCCTGGTGAGAGGAGA
>JAPZEB010000015.1:3222079-3232751 GCA_029783705.1 Chaetodon striatus | reverse complement strand
TATTGCCAAGTTTAAAACATTTGTTAGGAAAGTATTAAAAGGTATTCAAATGTAAAAACTTAAGCACTCTGATGAAGTAATTTTATCAGGGTAACTAGTAAACTGTAATCTACTACATTTCAGAAATGACCCGTCCAACACTGTAGCATCATCACCACGGCAACTCTTTCACATCCTCATTTGACAGTCATTATAAAAATATGGATTATAGCCACTTTAAGGAGTATTTTCTTGCCTGCACTAACACGTGCATGTGTGTGTGTGTGCGAATGTGAGCTCTGTGGAGCTGCACTTACACTCAGCCGTGCTTTGAGCAAAATGCGTCAGCCTGCTAAATCGCTCATAATGACAATCCTAATATAATGATATGTAGCAGGTTGGATGTCGTTAGGTTACATCAGTGGTTCTCAAATGGTGCGCCGTGGCACACTGGTGTGCTGTGATTTCACTACAGATGTGCCATGGGATTTTGTCATAAACACACATTATTGTCGCAATATTCAACTGGGCCTATAACAAAAGTTATGAATGAACTTTTAATTGACTGTATCAATATGTTGTGAGCACCCATTTCTGAATGAGGAGGCAAACCCTGGCTAAAAAATGTAATTTAATTTAATTTAATTTAATTTAAAAAAACCTTCACGGGGAACCTATTTGGTGCCACTTGTGAGAGGGAATTTCAAGTGTGTGACACATCAAAAGCCCTGATTGGCAGCCAACATTTAAAAGGAGAAAGCTGTGAGTGGGACAATGGATCGCTTTATTGTACAGAGCAAATTACAACAAAGCACCAGTAAAGTCAGTAGACAGTATCACGAAAGCTACCTGTCTTATTTTTTTTCTTATTTTTATTGCCTTATGTCGCGATAAGAGTGATAACACACCGGAGTGATAGAGAAGCTATGTGCACAGATATAAATACAGGTGTAGCTTGAGATTTTGGCTCATCTGTTGGTGGGCCATGCCTTTAGCATCCTAGGAAAAGGCCTAATCATTAAGTGTCTTTAAAGTCCGATTGAAGCATGCTGAGATTTTTCTTGATCAACCAGGGAGAGCAACTCAAACACACCCGCTCACTGAAATAAAAGTTGTTGATTCATCACACTTGAGTCGCTATGTAAAACTTCCCCAAACTACTGCTGAGTTTAAAGCTCTTGCAAGGATTTATCAGCCAGAGCAGCCTCAGACTGTCGTAAGCGTGGCCTTTTTTTGTGGTTTGGGGACATTCTCTTCCCTTAATTTCACTTTTTGCACTGGTCAAAGAAACCGACATGATGTAGAGGCGACATTATGCAGAGCCTTGTAACCCCACATCAAACAAGCGCCAAACAAAGCTCTGATTTTTGAATGCATTAACAGTCGCAGATAAACCCTGCAATTTTATCTTCACAAAGTTCAGCAGCGTGCAGCTCTTTCCTTGTCAGTTCTCTTGTTGTAATGCATACCAATGTCCTCGCTATACAAAAGATAAAATGAAGGTCAACAATCTGTTCACAGAACAACATTCACTTTGAGTGCAGCCTTTCAAGTTCATTTCATGGATTTCATCGATTGGTGGCTTTCAATACCACTGTACAAATTAAAGTCCTCTAGGAATGACCTTTGTCTCGATCACCCTTCGCAGCCAATTATAATATGAGTTTATTTAATGTTTCCTTTGCACACAAATTGTTTGTTTTTTAAATTCTAGTGTTCTTGATTATAAGGCTGTGGCTCTCGGCCAAGAAACTAAGGCAAGATTAATAAGCTTGTTGCTGATTATGGTGAAATTACTTCCACTTTTTATTAATTCTGTCCCACGTCTCCACTCTAACAGCGCTGAAGGACATTATTGCCCATCTACTCTACGCTGCCTCAAAAAGTTTCTTTATTATTGTGCAATTTAGTCACATTCTCTTCACCACTTACTGTAACTCCCTCGTTCCTGTGCGTCTTCTAGCAAATTAAGTTTAATTTATCCTCTTGCCAATTTCTGCCGCTTTGACACGTGTTGGTTTGCTTAAACAAGAGTCTAATAGTGACTGTACGTGGAGACGCCGTATTAACTTTTATCTGAAAGTTTTAACAACCTCACACATACACACACTCACTCGAGGCAATACACAGTTAGTTCATTTGTAATTCCTTACTGGAGCGTTAAGAAGAAGTTGAGAGGAACTCTTATCAGCATTACATGCATCACCGGTTTCCTGTCTGTCCTTGATATGCCTCCCCACTCCTATTAACATGAGAGCAATTCATATGCAAGATGGTAGGAACTATCTCCAAATGACAACAAGGGATTTCCAACTGGTGTCTATGTGTGTGTGTGTGTGTGTGTGTGTGTGTGTGTGTGTGTGCGCGCGTGAGTGTGTGTGTGCGTGTGCGACTAACCAGCCCAAATGATCTTCTGAAAAATGTGTGCGGAAATGAACTTGGATATGAGATAATTGAAATAAATGCAGCCCGTAATTTATAAAGACCACCCTGGGCGATAATTAATTCTATTGATAAGCTGCAGAGCATGTTTAATTGTGGTGGGGAAGGGTTTTTTGTGTGTGTTGGTGCGTGTGTGTGTTTGCAAAGTAGGCAGTTTGGGATTTCTCGTGCAACACTTGCGTGCGAGTGTGTGTGTTCTGTATCATTGGAATCGTGTCGAGACTAAATAATCCCTTAAGAGTATAAAACCTGGAAAAGTGCAAAAGTTTGCACATTCATAATTAAGGTCCATTATCAAACTGCTCAGTAGACTGATTTTAGAGGCATTCCTTCCTTTTAATTACCTTTGGCTGTTCACTTGACAGGCTCGGGTTTTAATGTCTGTTTTCAATTACCTGTGAGAAATTAACTGTTCTTTAACTTATTATTAGCAGCACATTAAATGAAGCATGTTTTTAAAAAGTTGAATTAAAAATTAAAAGTCAGGGTAATTAGCAGAATAGCATTTGTTTTTGTCATCACATACATCAAGTAATAACCTGATGTGTATAACCTGCTTAAATATATACATATATATATATATGTATATTCTTACTAACTTGTTCACTGGAAGATTTGCTGTTGCCGGGCGAACTTGGGCACTGTATGATTTTTGTTGTTTTGTCTCCATAATCGTCACAGTTATTGACTAACATTAAATTTAAAATAGCAGAAATCAGTTTAACACCTTAAGCATATGAAATAAAATTCAAACTTAAGCCTAATTACTCACAATTACATTGAACTTTTTTTAGCTATCCTTTTAAAGGGTAACTGAGGTATTTTTTTTTTTTTAAGCGTTTGAGTTACTACTGGGAATAACAATTTTTTGAAACTGGTCCAGTACTGAGTGACAGGGCTGCAGCCAGCAGCAGCAACACAGGCTGCAATGTCACCATCTGGGGCAATTGTGCAAAATCAATTTATGTGCACTAAATGCGCTTGTTTTTGCAACCGACAGGCTTAGATTATTAGCATGTAATACCCCTTTTCTATTATCACTCTTGGCCGAGCAAAGTAAAGCCATGCCGGGCCGATTCGTGTTTCCATTGTCAGTTTAGACACGTTGTGCTATGCCAAGCTGTGCCGGAGATGGACCTTATCAGGAGTAGGTCCAAAAGCCGGGCTGTGTACCTTCAAGCAGGTAGCTGTGACGTCTCGCTGACCACTGCCAGCCCCCGACGACAGCACTTCTCCCCAAAACAAGCCATGTGTGTTGCAAGGCTCCACTCACCTCTGTCAACAGGAGACCAGAGATAAAGTCTCTGTGTGTTTAGTTTAGTTTCTCTCCTGCATCCTGTTTTTACTTTAGATATCTGCTTCATTTTACTGTTTCTTGTTTGCTATCTGCCATATTAGAAATTGTGTCAAGTTGCTGCCTCACAGTAAAAGTTTATACATAACAAAATAACGGGGGACTTTTATTGTGAAGAATCTACAGGAAATTAAATGTGTTTATCACTGAATTAGTGGAACTTTGTTAGCAGCTTTTCTTCAATTAAGACAAGTCTAATAATACAGCAGGGAGGAAGAGTAAAATCAGAAACAGTGAGATGAGGATGAAGAGCTGCAGACAGTAGGCTCTTACTGCACCTCTGCAAACAGCTCACCTCTAGCAGGTAAACTGTTCTTACCTGCAATCCTGTGTGATGGAAAAACACGAGCAGCAGAAATTACAGGGAACATGTAGCCCATTTCATAGAAAATACAGAGATATGAGTTTTTGTCCATATCACCCAGCCCTAAATCTGCCCAGCAGATGTTGTGGAAAGTGAAAATTTGGTCTCATTGAGTTCCCAAATAGTCATGGTCCCCACAGGATGAATCCTGATTATCCACAACAAATATCATGGAAAACTGGCTAGTTGACATGGTGATACCCCATCACAGACTCAAGTGTTTGTCCAGGGGAATCTTTGTCCTAATGGGGGCACTAAAGAGAAAGATCGGGTTATTAGGAGGTTGTTTGTCACACCCCTTGGCATCTGATAGCGATGCACTGGGCACCCTTTGGTGTATCTATGTGACACACTGCTAAAACACATTGTAACACTAATGTGACAAAACTGCTTAGAAAGGTTCATGAAAAATCTAAATTTGGGTTAAAATATATAGCCTACATTTGTTACATTAATAATGTGACATAAAAACGTCATGTGAGGGACGTCACTGCGCGATGACCCTACGTAAATTGTATAACATGACATTAAAACAACAGTGATTGTTGGTTTCACACGGGACACAAACTGCGGTATCCTAGGTGAAAGTCTTGTTGTATTTGACTCATTGACTTCCCCTCCCACCCATCTTACGTGGACATTCTTGCTCTTTATATTACATCAGTTGCTCTCAGCGTAAAGTATTGCTGCAGACGGGTTTACTTTGGAATGTCTCTCAAACTAATGGTTGCATTTGGTGTCGATATTACATGCTGAGGGGCGTGACAGAGTGGAAGTGACAATCAAATCAGCAGCAGTAACAAGGTTTAATATGTTTGTTTGTAAAGCCTCCTAATGGGCAACTTGAAACCAAACCTCCTTAGCAGGAAAGAAATAAATGGGTGGAAATAATTCTGCTTCATTCCAAAGTGAGATACTGCATGCATCAAGAATAAAACAAACTGTCATTTGAGAATGAAAGGTGTGTGCTGAAATATGTTTCAAAAGACATTAAGTGATTTCAATATTATATTTCACTGTATAGTCTGAAATTCACCTCCCCACCTCTACAATTCAGTGAGAGCTTCAACATGACACTGTTACCTGAGTGATCAGTCAGGACCAGAATACACATCTGATATGAATAATTCAGCAGGCAAGCCACAAATAGATTTACTGTAGTGGCAACAGACGTACAGCTTGGATCCTTTTTGAGGAATAAAGGGCTGCAAAAAAACCTCCTCGTTGTTGCATCAGACATCCAACAGTATTACAGATTAGCAGCACTGTCGAGTGGAGGTCATCGCACCAGAATAAGCTGGTTTGATTTGTGAGTGAAGTGTTGTCAGCGTTTTGCTACCAGATATATATTCAGATTATTGCAGGCTGAAAGTCACCAATATTCATTTATTTCCATCTTTAAAAGCAGAGATGCTGTTGCACTTGAATGGACACAAGGTGGTGAACTGGTAAATACCAGTAAAAAAAAACCACTTTGTGTCATACCTTAAAATCATTGTATGTAGTGTGAGTACAAGGCCATAAGACACCACCACAGATAAATAATTCATCCTCTAGCCAATTATTTCACACATAACTCCCATGGGTGGAGACAAACTGAATGCTATATTTCCCTGTGACACAGGAAACGAGGTGTGTCAGATTGAAATGGTGGTGTTTCACATTTAGCCACAGGGCACTCATCAGTTACAAGGCCCAGATCCCAGACCAGCACAGGCCTGATTTAAGGTAAAAAAAAAATAAAACACTAGCCTTGACCTTCATTTGCATTAACATTCAGGATTCTAGGCTTCCCGTCTGCCTCTGTGTGTGTCCCTGGAGCTGGAGCAGGTGAGAGGGGAGTGTGACTACGGCTACATCAAAAATGAATTTATTCATTGTTAAGGTTGTCAGACCCGAGAGACTTGTAAAATCAGCTCCATTTGGCAGAGACATCATATTCCAATTTAGAGGAAATGTGATTCATGGTGGTCGACAGTCAAAATTTGGCTCATACTAATGGTTATCTCACCTTCAGATTACTGTGTATGTGGTGACCCTTGAAGTGGGGTTGTATGTTATCCATAGTCAGTGTATTATCTCCAGTTTGGAGAAACAGGCAAGAGTGCTGACACGGAGGCTAAGCAATGTCCAGCTGTGGATGAAAGAAAGAAATCAATACTAGTTTGATATTTGGAATATTTTCAGTGCTTTACCTTGCTGTCAGACAGCCCTTTGGGACACAGGAGAAAAATAACCAAACGAGGCAGTGGTAGAACACCAACTCCTGTGTTCTGTGAGGTAAAACTACTGTTTTTGTCAAAGGAGTCTGGTGACTTTGAAGAAAGCATAACTGGATATACTGGCTGTAGTTCCCCATCTGACAGGGCTGTCTAACAGTTAACTATTTGAACTCTGCAGTAGAAACTGTCTGCCATTGCTTACGTTGGTGTTTTTTAGAGATGTCCCAATCAAGTTTTTTTTTTGCCACAATCCAATATTTGCCACAATCCAATATATTTAATATTGAGTATCTGCCAATACCAAGTCCCTATGTGATACTTAGATTTTCTTAGATAATGAAGCTACACAGTGCACACTTGAAGTACATTATAGTTATTTAAATCAATCAAGTGTTCATGTGTGACAGTTCACACTGAGCTAAAATTACATTACTGCTCATAATTTTTGTAAAAAAAAAAAAAAGTTTCATACCGCATTTTTGCTGTTGTTGTTGTATTTGACCACAGGCGGAGCTCAGCCCCTGCTCTTACATTCACACAGGAGCTCAGCTAAGTGAAGAAGAAAAGGAGAGTGGAGAGGTGGAGATGGCTGTACTCTGCGTGTCTCTGCATGAAAGCTTTGCGAGTAAAAACAACTGTTTGAAAGCTGGCCCTAAACAAAGGATCGGATCCTCTATATAGCTCAGTATACCCAATCCCGATAAGTTAAAAAAAAATGCCTTGATTGGACCAGATCCCAATCCTTAACTTTTGAATCAGGCGATCCCTAGTATTTTTGCTTATTGTGCTTTCTTGAGAGTATCTTCAAATGCTTCACATCCCTAGAATCTTTACAACATAAGCTTAAAAGTTATGTTAGTCAAGTATTGAAATTGTGACACAAAAATTTAAAAAAATAAAAATTCATTGAACTTTACAAAATCAATACACAAAAGAAACTGATCCAAAAGATTTCTAGATGCAGAAAAAGAAAAAAAAATTCTAAATACTTCATAAGTCATTTAAACTATGTACATCATGTAGTTTTTGAGATGCTTGTTTTTATAAGCAGAGTGCTGGTCATCTGTAGGAGGAATTTTTGCATGGTTTTGCACCGCACATAACGTAACATAATGATGTCATCACAAGTGAACACATGATGACACAGAATACAGAAGCCTAACATTTCTGCCGCAAAAGAAGTGAATGTTCTGGCTGTTTTGGTTGGTTTGTAAACTGTTAAACATATCTGGAATAATGGTTAGAATGAGATAAAAATAAAACAAATGTATTTCCATGTCAGTAACAGCTGGGTTTGAGTAGTTGCTCTCACCAGACCCTCACTTGTTGTTGCTGTGTGTATTGGCTATTTTGGCTTGTGAATGATGTTCTAATTTCATCATGAGTGTGGCTTGAGGAGTTAGGCATATCAAACAACACACACACACAAATGTTGGAAGTTGTTTCGATCACTATTTTCACCCAGGCATCAATAATGAAACTCAAGCCCATTATGACACTCTATAGCCTGCCTGTATTACATTCTCTGTGACCTTTAGTGGGTCAACAGTAAATCCCACGAGGGATTATATCACTGGCTGGACTACTCTATATGGCATGCTGCTATACTCACTCACAGTTTGCCTGTAGGTGTCCATCTTGCTGAGCATAATAGCAAAAGTGGGACCTGCAATTTGAAGTTGCCTGAGGAGGGACAGACGGTAATACAGGAGCCAGCTCTGCCCTGCAATCAGACTTGAGCAGGGGCCTCCCTGCTGTCCAGCTGGGGACAGATACAAGTCCTAGAGGAGCCAAGTGATAATAGAAGTCCTGCTGTGAGTGACATGAGACTGATTGGTAAAGGACACTATTTGGGGGAATATTTTCATTTAGCTTGACCACATGAAAAACTACGGCTAACTTGAATGCAACTCTCAGTCCTTTTAACACACATGACACATCTCAGAGAGTAGACCAATCCACCAAAGATGCTATTACTGCGGTGGCAGAGCCAAACTGAGCACATTTTCACTGATAATGACAACACAGAGCTTCAGGTTGATATCAGTTGGCAGGTGCCCTCTCCAACAGATGAAGGTAGCACATGTTATAGAGCTTTTCCATTGGCAGTTTTGGCCGCACCGAGTCAATCCATGTTGCATTGATTTGCGTTTCTTACCAGTTCAAACGCAGCGGGTTGTGCCCAGTTGCACCAGGGAAGAAGCATCTCTGAAGTCAGGCCTGAAACACGCCTGACCACCTCCTGGCAGGTTGTGGTGACATCAGGTGGGCTTTGTGAAATCATTCGAGCTTTGACTCCAGAAAAATATGACTCAAACAAGTCTTTTAATTTGTACTTTGCAATTTAAATTGTGCACTGATCTTTAATGAAATATATCCCAAATAAAGAAACTGTAAGGAGAGATTCATATTTCATATACAGTTAACAAGCACTGTGCTGCGTAAAGGCCACCGGCAGCTTTTAAGGTGGAATGTTTTGGTGCATGTTGCTCAGTTAATAATTTGATGTTGTGAATCACACCTTTAATGGCAGTGTGACAACTTTGACTATTCCATTTGTTTTTATTGTCTCTCTTGCTTGACAGACCCTTTAGTGATTATTAGATTTTAAGTGCTTTAAAATTGTGTACAAATTTCAACTGACTTGTGTGAACTTTGTATATTCTTTTTCCTCACTTTCCGCGTTGCATAAATGTTTCTGAGACTTTGTAAGCAAGCTGAAGACAATGACCGTTCTTTGCATGTTGACGTATATTCCATCAGTACTGAGAGAAAACTCTGACAACAGCACAAGAACATTGTTGGCCACAATAACACCAGCAGGGTGGACACATAAACTCTCTATAGGTTCAATAGCACGTTATTGGTTAAGGACCCAGCTTTTTTACCAGCTGGAAACAGCAGGCACTCCCGAGGAAACATCCAGAGAGGTATGTTTGAGAGAACTTTAGAGGCACCTCGTTTTTTTAGCTAAAATGCTTTGGTTGCATCTGGGTGCTATGATATGGAATCTCTACGTATGTAAATATGTTGGCACAAGGTAGGGTACTTGCTTTGGATTAGGGGGAGGCTGAAGCATGCAGGGAGAGGTTGGACCTAAAGGTCTGTGTGGGTTCATGAAAGGAAACATAATACACGTACAGTGTATGAACAGATTTCTCCTCCGATGTTGTTCGGCACTTGTACAAGATGTGACTTCGCTTTGTCTACGCAGGACTTGATTGTCCTCCACTCTGAATGGCTGAAATGACTGTGATGAGCATGACATTTTTACCCAAGGTTGAACATTCTTTCAACTCCTGGCACAAAAAAAAAAAGCCCAACAGGCAGTGCTCAGAGCGGAATTAAGGCCCAGCCCCTTACTGCGTGGCCAGCATTTGGAGCACAATGTAAATACGAGGGTGTTCCCATTGCAAAGAATTAAAAAATGCACAAAAAAAAGACTTTAGAGGACATGGCCCCTAAAGCTGGTAGCCCTTGTTGTTTGGAGACGCAAATCCCTGTTGTACTGGAGTCAGGCGAAAATCTCAAAAATTCATTGACACAAGCTTTGAGGAAAAGTGACATAAACATGATAATATGTCTGACCTCCACAGTATAAATGTGAGTAACAGACTGTTTGTTATTTAGGAGAGGGGGGGGCGTGGTGCAAAATGGGGAAGGTACTGAAAATCATTTTTTGTGCACTGGGGAGGGACTCATATTTTTTATTTTTGCTTAGAGGACGGCCGCTGTGCCAAGTTACTAATATTACTAAGGCCACTGCTGCCATTATTGTGTATGCTACACTTTATTTGGGAAAATATTCATACATGCACATGTTGCTAATGCTGGCTGGGAGTGCACTGTGATTTGCATTTTGCTTAAGAAATCAGCTGTTTGTTTTGATGGCCCACACTGAATCTGCACCCACAGAATTCCAAACAGCTCAGTGGATTTTCTGCCCATTTGTAACAAAAAATGTTATCTCAAATTAATGCTGTCTATCACATTTAAAGCAAAAGAACATTCAGCAGAATCCTGCAGATTTTTATTCACCATCACGACTGACAATTTAAAAAAAAAAAATCTGCAAACTCCATTTGGGTCTGGTGATAACTCTTGCTCCTTATGTGCTGTTTGCTCGTTGCATCACTGGCTCTAATACCTACATTTTTATAACTATATAAAAAAAATATGGTTATATATGGTGGAGGGGAGTCGTGAGTTTTTTCCCTGTCACTCGGGGAGGCTTAAGGAAAGTAATTAGTAGCTTGGGGGAGGATCAAGATATATACAATGCAAGAAGTCACTGATTGCAGGTTTATAAAT
>JAPZEB010000015.1:3208440-3218550 GCA_029783705.1 Chaetodon striatus | reverse complement strand
GGAGTCCAACAATCAATACAAAGGCCCGAAAATGAGTATAATAGGTCCCCTTTAATTAATTCAGTCTTTGTAAGCATAACACACTCCCCTCTTGAGTCTCCAGCAGTGATTATAGCCTAAATATTGAGATTCTAATTAGATACTACAGGTACATAATAAACCCATGACCATAAAAACGACTCATTGAAATCAGTTGAAAAAAAAACGTGCCCAATTACTTACATTTGTTCACAGGCACGTCTTGCCATATGGCGGTGACGTTGACTTATTGCTGCAATGGACACAGTCAATGCGGCGTCTACGTATACCACCTGACCTCTTCAGCCTTTACTTCCTCTCCCTCCTCTTCATGGTCACACTGCCTACTGTTTCTAGTCATGTCCCCTGAATGTAAATCCTCATTTTGGGTTAATGCATGTCTCATGTTTCATGTACTTAGCTCTGATTTGGTTCACTGAAATTCATAAATCCAAACTGAAAATTGCTGAAAACTCTCCATTCCAGAGCCATCAGCTTTGACCTTGAACCACTGTGTGAGACGCCACACCCCATCGTTTATTTATCAGCCTGGAAATCAACATTACCGTCTCCCCCACTGACTTTGTAGGCGGCAAACTGGGATAATTTAAATCCACACTGGGTTTGAATTTCAATAGTGTGGTAGCTGTACCACAACTAGGGAGTAGAACTTTTTACCCAGACTGCTCTGTTTCGGACCTTGCCAGCCCAGCTATTTGTGTGTGACCCACTTCGGTGCAGCTTTTGGCTAAATTGAGCCCATAAAATCTGGAGCAGGAAGCTCGTCAGAACACAATAATAGCAAAGTGACAGATAACAGGCTCATTTATTGGAGTAGGTACATGTTGTTTTTAGCAGGTTGTGATTGAGGGGAAGGGCTACAGAAATCAGCAGGAGACGGCGTGTGTGTGTGCAGAGTCTCCGTGTGTGGACTCGGTCACACACAAAGAGGGTATGTATAGCGGTTTGACTAGGCTTGTTTCTCTCTTTTATTCCTACTCTCCATATAATTGCATGTTTGTTTCTTTTAAATGACAATAATGTATTCATGTATTAAGGAAATCTTGGGAGGGCTGAGCAAATGCCTGCCAACTAGGCTTTTAATCACAACAGAAAAAAGCCCAGATACTGACATCAATTTTTACACTCTAGCACGGAGGCAAATACACACACGGACACACACACTCACTTACAGACACACACACAAATCATATGTTTCTCTCTACTTATCTACAAATGGATGACAGGAGGAAGGAGAGCTCCAATCTGTGTTTTACCAAGCGGAATACTCTACTACGCAGTGTGTTCTTCTCCAAGCACACGACATAGAACAACACGCTCACAAGAAATCCAGAATGCATGCAAAACCAGAATACTTTCTAATACGTGGCATTACAGTGTTTTTGCATATTTTAATTTGGGACTGCTCTCATTGGTCAGTTGTCAGATGTAACTGTTTTCCCACGCCCAAATCAAGCCCTCTGTGCAGATCTTAAACTAATATCTCAGTTATGCTTAACATTGATTACATATTCAGACATGGACTGTGTGTCCATTTTTGTGCACGTCTTCTGAAAGCTTATGGATATTGATAATACAGAGCAATTCCACCTGAAATTTTGGGGACAGTGTAGCATAGTTGAAGCAAGATACAACCATAGCACACGATGGAGACAAAATAGCAAAACAAAACCGTCCACATGTTGGGATGTATTTAATGGCCGCACAGACCACTGGAGTCTGCTACGCTGCCTCCATTAAAGGTCCATTACTCAACCTCCTCTACTGTCACCTCATTTGTTGTTGTCAGAAACATCTGATTCTGCCTTCTAGTGCCATCGAGTAGATGTATCTATGCCAACATGAAGGATGCATGGAAGTATGTAGGCAGTGATGGTAACAACGTTTGAAATGAACAAATCTATTTTCATACATCATGGGAGTGTAAATGAGCCTTAAGGCAGTTTTCATAGTAAATGCAACTGATTCGTATTGTACCTGAGTACAATCGCCCCCCCTCCCTCCTTGCTCAGCTTTCACATAGTATATATTGGTCTGTAATGGAGTACATGTGTGTCATCACCTTTGTGACAGTTGTCTATGGTGTCGTTACAATGTAGAAAAGAGCGCCAATCACAAGAAAGGCCAGATTCTACTCAGGTTGAATAGCCATTCACTTCCATGTCTTGGTACAGTTAGCTTTTTACACATAATGGGAACCATACCCTTGTACACATAAACAATATTCAAGACTACATTTTCAAGTGGGCTTGGGTATAGATCAATGAACCGTGCCCAGGAACAGTGCACAGTGTTCACTCAAATTGAACTAACTAGACTTTGTGGTCAAGTGTTCTAGACCTGGGTCCCTGATATGCAAACCACCGAAGATCCCAACCCGACCTATACCCATGTCTTAAAAACCTAATTTCTGTCACAAACTTTTGGTATAGTGCCCTTAGAACCATATGAATCATGTACGGACATGTAGGCCAATTTAGTGTATCTACCACCTTACCTTAAAAGGAGGCGGGGTTGTTGTTACTCACTGCTCCGTGCAGCTCTCGCTGTATGTACCTTGTTTATCGTCCTTGGAACAGGGTTGTGGCACATGCACGTAATTCTCCAATGATAATGAAACTTTATTTTTGTTCTTTGTATTTTAAAACATGTTTATTAAGACACAAGATATGATCGGTCTGTGCTATTTTTGCTCGTTTTGCTTTTGTGAGGTAGTCAAAGTAGTGGGAGATGGGATTTAAAGCCAAAAAACAATCCCTTTGGATGTCTGATTTTCACACTGTGTCTGAGCCACCTGGATGTTCAACTTGTCAATATTTTTCTCCTGACAGCCACTGTCAGTGTTGAATGGACCTACAATAACACAAATTAGACAAAATCTGAAACTCCTAAACCATCTTGCTTCACACACAACACCTTGCGTGTCCGCCTCCCTCCACCTCCACCGACACAACAGCTCCTGATCCTGTTGTCAAACCGCGCTTCTTCAACTTAAGAGACAGCCAAGCCCAGAGCGCTTTGTGCCACACCGAATCAAACGCGTCGCGGCCCACTGAAATATCAAGGCTGTTATGTCAAATGAGGCTACATGTCTTCCATTGGAGCCTTGTCTTTCTGATCCTCCACTGTTTCAGATTATCATGTCGGACTCTCAGATGTGTCCCAGCCTTGAAATGTGATTAATGTCACATTTAGTCTCTGAGGATTTGGGAGCGGGATTTGAACGCAGAATCAAAGGATTGCGTCTTTTATTGGGAATACGGGCAGTCAGTGTCCTCAGTGGGAAAGGGGCGTATGTAATGGCGTCTTTTGGGCTATTAAGATTAGTCATGATTTGCATAGCAGCAACTTTCTTTAGAGACTGGGGTGGCTTGGGGGCAAGGGATGGATGCTACAATTCAACTGTGATGTTTTAGAAAGAGGGGGGAGAAAAGTTTCAAATGTTGGTACAAGTACAGTCCAACAGAAAATACGTTCAGCGTTGAGAGCAGTATGATTCTTTTTACTGGTGTGAGTTTCTACAAGCGGTGAGTCAAGTTTTATTCCAAAACGAGGTCTATACATCAACCACTTTTCCTATGGAGGCCCAAAACTGACAAAACAGAGTGGTCCTGTCATGTCCTGGTGATACACTGAATGGATGGAGCCCCACTGAACACACCAGCAGTCATCACTAATATTTATGTTGCCACACTGTAAACGTGCTCACATAAACATCAGCTTTCATGAGTCAACGGCACGTCTGAGCTATAGGCAGAGCGCTGAAATATTGACGGGCAGATGAGCAGATGAAAGGGAGAGGCAGTGAGACAGGGGCGTGTTGGTTATATTTAGTATCACAGTCTCCCCGGGATCTTCAAGCGGGAGTATTTTTGTCTGACTGGAGAGGTTGAATACAGCTTTTGTTTTATTTTGAGTGATGTTACGATGAGCGCTCACATGCTGTCTTCCCGCTGCTCACTTTAATCTGTGTCTTAAATTCTTTGTTTTCCTACCAGGCATGGTTTTTGGGGCAACTTTGACAGGCAACAATAGCTGAGGGATAATTTGAATATAATGATACAGGACCATGATGTGGACAGGAAACAGATATTTTAGACCCACTTCCTGGATTCTTAGTGTCACTTTGTTGGCCAAAACATTGCTTACACAAGGGATGTGCCTTTTTAAGTCTATTAGTGTCTTTATTTTTAAAATGACACCACCCACCTCTTCATTTTAATATTGGCTTTAATCATTAATAAAGCAAGGGAATGTAGCTCAGAGAGAGTGCCTCTAAATAAAGCTTGATTACGGCTATGGTTGCTCTTTCCCAACAGAAGACCAACCTAAAATCATATGTTTTGCAAACTGTAAAAGCTTTCAGGAGCTGGTTTTAGTGCCATTTTGAGGAGTACAATATAATAACCAAAACCTCGCCAGTGCCTACAGTAGCAAATACCTAATAAATAGCAATAAGTCATCAGCCTGATTAAATGCTGATTAAGAGACACTGGTCATGCCAATGACAATTGGAAAAAAAAAATCTTGATCATATGTATTAGTCTCACTGTTGGCTCAGGCACTGGGACCCATTGTCATCACCAGGACTCATGTTAGAAAATCAAACGTGTTTAAAGCACGTCCTTATCGATTAATGAAGTGTACATTTTATCGATCTTGTTTTATGTTCAACACATTCTCGCTCTGACTGACTTGGTCATGGACATTCCCTGCCTGTTACATGCATTGTCTTCTTTCAAAACACACTTCTGTTTTCACAGGAAATTTAACGTTTACATACAGTCTCTTAAAATAAATGAAAATTAGAAAATTAGAATTGTTGTGTTTTCTTTACTTTAAAATGAGCTGTTTATATCTACATACGGAGAGGGTCCTTGTCTATGGAGATCATGTTGCGCCATGATGTTTCTACAGTAGCCCAGAAGGGACAAACCAAATATGTTTTCATGTTGTCGCATGGGCCACAGTAGTTAGCAGCCCCTCCACAACAAAAGCCTCATAAAAACACTGGTTTTTTAACATGAATCTACTTTACTCCGTGTTTTTACTGGTTTAAATCACCAGGTCCGTTTGTTTCGGAGAGGAAGAGACCTCTGCAGATTATTTAACTTCTGTTACAAATCTCCTGAACACTGAGCACTGACGGAATTCAATCCTGGAGAAGTGTCAGCCGGTTGCAATCTGCAATCCTCACCACCCGATGCCACTAAATTCCCCTAGATCTTACACACTGCTGCTTTAATACATTGTATGACATCCATGTCATTATATAAGTAATATGCATCATAAGATAAGTTTATTAGGCCTATTATAGGCTGACTGATCGCATTTTAGTCTCACATTTAAGCTACATATGTATGCTTAACACCAATATGTGTATTTGTGTTGTATTTTGAGATGCCGCTGTATTTTAGGCTATGGAGCATAAAGGGTTAACGTAGATGCCACATAACCTCTGCCACACAACTTCAATATTAACACCTGGGTCAACAATACAACCTTAATATTATGATATAACCGTAACATATAAAGTTAGGTAATGTTATGTTGAGCAGCAAATGACCTTTACTAACCTTATGAGTTTGCTAACGTAGGCTAACATTACTGTGTACAACATTAGCAAACTTACGTTAGCTAATGTTTACAAAGTCATCATGTTAGTACAAGTTATTTGCTTCTTAATGTTATATTACCTAACTTTTCAAGTTAAATATTAAGGTTTTATTGATTAGCTTGGTATTATGGATGGCAGCTGTGGGACTTATTTAAACCAATAAGAACATGCTATCTTATTCTGAAGATCATCTCTGGGGTACACATTCACTTCCTTCTCAAAGCTAGGGACTGGAAAAGGTCTGAGCTTGGAGCACTGCAGCTGGACCCTTCACATACTTTTGTTGGCTAAGGGTGTGGTCGTTACCATAAACACTGCTTCATTTTTCTGACTATTATCGACATCTTGCAGATACAAGCACCTCTGTTTCCATAATACACAATGGGCCTCATGCAGGAAGCTATACACAAACACATGTTCTCTTATTTTTGTTTGTATCCATGATTTGTTTCTTCTTGCAAGTACCCACTGATGTCTGGGATTCTCTTTGGTGATTTCTTACTTTTGCTCTTCTCTTAGGTAAGAGAAATTTTTAGTGATGGAGACTCTTGCCAGGAAGAGAAAGAAAACATCTTGTTTTCGCAGTCCACAAATTGTTTGTCCGCTGTGAAGAAACATAATTTTTACATTAAGAGAACATAAAAAATACATGATTATTAGATAATGCATTTTAGATCATGTTTTAGGAGTATTTTTAATGATTATTTTAATGATTATTTGCATGATTACTCATTACCATGATTATCTTATTTGCTTAATAATTATTAAACTTGTTGGCTGAAGAAATACTACTATGCTTGGTCCATTAATCCCAATTACTGTATTTTAGTTACAGTGCATCCCTCCTCATGGTGGAGTATATTTACACAATCACTGTACTGAAGTACAAATTTGAGGTACTTTTACTTCACTTGCATATTTTAATCTCATGACACTTTCTACTTCTACTCCACTACACTACTCCACTACTACTAGTTAAATATGGTACTTTTTATTCCACCACAATTATATAATCACTTTATGAATGAAGATTTTTTTGCACACAGGTGCAGCTGAAACAATTAGTTGATTAGAAAACAATTGGGAACTATCATTTCATAAACATATCATGGTTTCAGATTCTCAAATATGAGGACTTGCTGCTTTTCATTTGAATTATTTTGATTTATTAAATTTATTTAACTTGTTTTGCATAAATACTTTTACTTAATACCTAAATACATTTTCCAGATTGTACTCATATATTTTTACTTATGTAACATTTAGGGCTGGGACTTGAATGTGTTAATTTTGATAAAGTAATTTCAGGAAAAATAAAGCATTAAAATAACATATTTAATTGCACCTTTCTCCACCGTTCCCTAATTTATGGCACACCGGTAACACTGATGCACACAGGGTGTAGCCAGCCCACAACAGAGCGCGGCTCAGGCCGCATTTTCCTGACTGAATCCGACCCGAGTTCTAGACAGTTATAACCGAGCCCGGCCTTGAAACAAAACAAAAAACAATCAAAATTGAAAAACTTTTCAATTCAGACATTTATCTGAATTGAAAAACTTTGCTTATTGTGTCAAATATTGCTGTTTGATAAAATTGCGATTAATCGAGATTAATTACAAAGCCAATAATTCATTAGATTAATTTTTTAAATCGCGTCCCACCACTAGTAACATTTTCAGTGCAGGACTTTTTCTAGTAACCGAGTATTTTTACAGTGTGTCATTAGTATTTTTACTTAGGTAAAGAATCTGAATACTCCCTACACCCCTGCTGCTGACATGGTGTTCACAGCAACACACATTTTTTGCTGGGTTTTTGATCTTATGTGTTGTTTAAGTTTTTTTAACAGAATGTGATTTCACTACTGCAGACGTTCTTCCTCTTACATCTCTCTAATTCTTGGTCATGTGCCAGAGTCTGTGCACACGGGACAACACCTGCCCTTATAGAGTGTTTAGGGGGCGTTACTTAGGCTTATAGGTGACTTATGATCAAGTGGGATTGAATATTCAGCAAACAAGGGTAAGAGCAGATTTGGATGGTTAAGAGTGGTGCATTTCTCCTGATAGAAAACAAAGAGAAAATATAGGAGAAATTTGGGAGAATATTGCCTCATGAGGTCAATAATGCGTAATGGTCTTTCTCCTTTTTCACTGCCCAATATGCGTCATGATAATGTCACAGGTTACCTTTCTTTGTAGGCTGTACAGTACAGACATACACAGGTGCACAGGTAGAAAATTAGCCAAATCCCTTAAAATGCTAATGATTAGCACATTGTTTGGATATCAGTGACATCTCCACTTCCTGCATCAGAGCATGCAAAATAAAGAACATGATATTTAAATCTGCCTCCCTATTGACCCTTTGAGTCTCTGTGTAAATGAAGGCGACAGTAGCTGGCAGGGATTCATCTGTCTGTACCTAAGACCCCCCTCCTCCCTTTTCCCTCCAAAGCTGACTTCACCGACTTAAAGTGACAATGAATTATTCAAATTAGAACGCCTGGAAATTTTTGATAGGCTATTTTTAGCCGCGGCATGTGGTTGGTTGCCAAAAGCTATGGGTTTAGAAGGGTTCCCCGAGTGAGCTGGCTGTCATGTCACAGCGAGCTGTATAATGAGGACGGGGAGGAAGCATGTGTGTGAGCGGGGGAGACAGTGACGGAGAGAACGAGGGGAACAGCAAATCCTCCTGTCATGTGGAAACACTGCTGTGTTTTTGTTCTTTCTTTGGTTAGGAGTCGGGGATCTGTTTTCTGCGACGCCCGCTCCTCTGTCAGTTGTTGATTCTAAATTAGCAGCGAAAACAATTTATTGAAACCCATCCTTTTAGTTGAGTGAGTGACAGCAAAGCCTGCTCTTGTTTTGTCATCTGCCTGTACTAAAAACAACAAAAAACCTCATTCTTTTATCATGTTCAGGGGAAGGGAGATACAGAGTGAAAAAAAGAGGGGAAACCCTTTTCCCTGCCAGAGAGCACACGCGTTCATTTTCCCCTCCGCTGCCTCCTCCGCCTCCCATTTTTCTTCCCCTTTACCATTCAACATCTTGAGCTGTCAAAAAAAAAAGAAGGGAAAGGTGCCGTTACCATGGCGGCGGCTGATCAAGGGAAAAAGTGCAGCCCTGTGTGTGACAAAAACATGCTTTTATTTAGGGACTTGATTGTAATGTAGGGCAATTCATTACTAGCCTCCTATCCCTCCCTGTCTCTGATATTCCCCAGGACTCATCACTGTCCTCCCAGGCACTCGCTTTATTTTTATCCCACTTTATTTAATAAAAGAAATATCATCCAGCCTCGTCTCTATAGAATAAGGCTGAGATGGAAATCAATTACTTGGCGGTTTAATTATGTGTGCGCTACGATGGTCTTTAAATGAGCCATTCAGCTAACTACACAGCATAATGTTGATTTAACCACTGTTTAATTTTAGAATGGGGAGCTCCATGTGACAGAACTTGCAAATACAGACATCATGTCCGTTTCCCAGCATGCATCATTCTCCTCCTACAGGCTGGCTTAGTAGTCACACAGCATGTCTAAGCAAATATATTGGATGCATATATACCTAATGGTCTGGACTCTTAAAGGGACAGTTCACCTTGAAATCTAAAATACCGCTATTCATTAATCTAGATTGTTTTGGTGTGAGTTGCCAAGTGAGTTTGCTAGAGAGATATCGGCCATAGAGATGCCTGCCTTCTCTCTAACATAATGAAAGTAGATGGCACTCGACTTGGGGTGCTCAAAGTGTCTAAAATTGAACTACACCTGACAACCGTATCACCATGCAGAAGGAAGTGTGCGTCTACTCATGAACCAGATGCTTGTGCTCGGGACAGCATGAGATGTTTGTTACATTTACACTCATACGTTCATACTTTTTACCTTTTTACATCTAGCATCCACATTACTCAAGCATTTTGGGATGCCTCAAATGGAGACGTTTGAAAATTCTGGGGTTGCATCTTAGTTCAGAGGGGGAAAACTGAGACACTCGCCTTCTAATTGAGTCTTACCAGTCACAGGTTCTCAAGTCAAAACATTAAAGCTAGGTCTACGTTTCTCCTTTCCCTTCGCCATTGCTTCCTCCAGCAAAGAATAATGCATCCAGTACCTCACTGATATGTCACCATATTTGCTTTATACATCTCCCAATCTGTTTTCTGCCATGTTGACTGCCTTATAGTCCTGTATTACTTTCAGGAACAGTTGAACCTTGTTGTTGGTCCAAGCAAAGAAATCTCTGATCTCGCTTTTTGTCATCTGTGTAGTTTTTTCTGTAACCAAGCAACCAGCCGCATAGAAGACAATCTGCTTCCTGTTTACATCAGCATGTGCGTGTCCAGTGTATGAGAATGGTAATGTGAGGTGCGTTTTCAGGTGTGTTAGTGTGGACAAAGGGTAAATTTGAAAAAACGGTACTGTATATTGAGATCTTTTGATTC
>JAPZEB010000015.1:3173304-3190086 GCA_029783705.1 Chaetodon striatus | reverse complement strand
GTCATGCCTAACAATAAAACAACTTCTCGACAAGTGCGGTCAAGTTACTTGAGATTGGGGTCAGATCAGTAATAAGATATCTCTAAGAACAAATACTGGGTTTTTAGGTCGCGGAATGTTAATTTCCTGTCCACATAACTTACCGTTTTTGTTTTTTTATCATAGTTTTTTTTAATGATCAGATATACCCCTTCTCCAAAGGACTGTTTTGACCACTTTTAGCATTAATCACAGCATATTCAAGTTCTGACAGCACAAGTTTTACATTATGTATTGGTGCATGTATGTTCTTATCCCTATCCCAAAGGGTCAGACTGATTTAATGGGACAAATCATTTAGTTCCCAGCCTGGGTGTTTGGACCTCCGCAAGGGGTCATAAGGTAAATCCAAATAATTGCTTTGTAAACCTCCAGCTGATGATAGTCGTAGCTGGAGGCCTTATGATTTCAAGTTGTCTGTATACATTCTCATGAACAAGGTATCTCAAGAATGTCTTGAGGTAATTTCTTCAAATTTGACACAAACGTCCACTTAGACTGAACAATTGACTGATTGGTCAAAGGTCAAGGTCACTGTGACCTTGCGTCTGCCTCATTCTTGTGAATGCAATATCTCAAGAAGGCCTTGAGGGAGTTTCCTCAAATTTGACACAAACCTCCACTTGGGCTCAAGAATGAACTGATTTGAATTTGGTGGTCTAAGGTCAGAGTGACCCCAAAAACATGTTTTTGGCCATTACTCAAGAATTCATGTGGTAGTTATGACAAAATTTCACACAAATGTAAAATACACAAATGGGTTTGAACGATGAAGTGACGACATTTATATCCAAAAGGTCAAAGGTCAACTTAACTGTGACATCATAATGTTCTGCAAAAACACACTTTTCTGGCCTTTACTCAACGTCATAACTCAGAAACACGAGGTGAGACATTTTGACTGGTTTGCAGTGGCATACAACTGCAAGGCAGTAATTCTGGTCTCTCTTTTTGTACTTTTATCTCTAGTTTTAGTTTAATTTTAGCTCTTCAAGCATCTGAATAGAAACAAGTAGAATTTTGTACTGAACTTGCCACTTTTAAGGGTACTGGTGGGTACCAGTAACGGTACTGATATTCGTTCAAATCTCAATGGAACAACTTGTGAGAGGCCACATGCCAAAATGTTGGGAATCACTGTTCCACAGTGCACATACTGTAGTCCCTCGTGTTTTTTTGCTATAGCTGCAACTTTAATGCGAGATTTTAAAAAAATATATATATCAAAAACCAAGTACATACTTCACCCAAACATGACATACAGTGTAACTACATGGAGATGTGGCCTAACTTTTGCTATAAGAGACAATACAAAATGTAAACAAATGCACAAACTACATACAATGCACAAAATATGTACAATTTTCCCAATCCCCCACTGATTCTGAAGACTGATGTTTGTTGTTAACCACGTTCCTGCTTGTTTTACTGCCAACTGTCCAACATACCAGCAGCAGTAAATTAGATCTGACTGCATCTGCATTCTCCTTCTACATTCCCACCAGGAGCAAGGGGGAAGTGTGTGTTTATTTGTTGCTTTTGCTAATAGATTGTGCCTCTCTCTGGAGCCCATTCAAATTGATGCAAGTTAATTAAACTTGTCTGAGTTCACTCTCTTTCTCAGGAGTAAATGAACTGATTGATCTTGGTGTATGTATCCTCAGCCAGTGTATAGAACGTTAAGGTTCACACCAGTTGAAATGTAAGGGATGGATTGATGGTAACATATGTTTTTCTCTTTCTCTCTTTTCCTCCCCTGTAGTTTATAGCCTTTGCATCTTTGTTCTTCATCCTGGTCTCCATCACCACCTTCTGCTTGGAGACTCATGAGGCTTTCAACACCATCATCAACAAGACTGAGCTAATGCGGAACAGCAGCGTGCCGGACTCAGGCCCGCAGTACGAGATTGAAACTGATCCTGCGCTCACCTACGTGGAGGGCGTTTGTGTCTTCTGGTTCACCATCGAGTTCCTGGTGCGTGTAACCTTCTGCCCAGTCAAGTTGGAGTTTATTAAGAGCGTTCTCAACATCATCGACTTCGTGGCCATCCTGCCTTTCTACTTGGAGGTAGGGCTGAGTGGCCTTTCCTCAAAGGCTGCCAAGGATGTGTTGGGTTTCCTCAGGGTTGTGCGCTTTGTTCGTATCCTTCGTATCTTCAAGCTAACGCGTCATTTTGTGGGGCTAAGAGTGCTGGGCCACACATTACGGGCCAGCACCAATGAATTCCTGCTGCTCATCATCTTCCTGGCGTTGGGAGTGTTAATTTTTGCCACCATGATCTACTATGCCGAACGAATCGGCGCTAATCCCAATGACCCCACTGGTAGCATCCACACCAAGTTCAAGAACATCCCCATCGGCTTCTGGTGGGCCGTAGTAACCATGACAACACTAGGCTATGGCGACATGTACCCAGAGACCTGGTCAGGCATGGTTGTGGGCGCATTGTGCGCCTTGGCAGGGGTGCTGACGATAGCCATGCCTGTGCCCGTTATCGTCAATAACTTTGGGATGTACTACTCCTTGGCCATGGCCAAACAGAAGCTGCCCAAGAAGAGGAAGAAACACATCCCTCAGGTGGTGCAGGGAGGGTCCCCCATCTACTGCAAAGGCGATCTTAACACCACCTGCAACAGCACTCAAGGTGATCTGTGCCACGTCAAAGGGAGCAGGGTACTAGAACGCAACCGGTCAGGTAAGACCATATGGCCAGACCAAGGCTATATAGCAGTGAAAATTATGAGCAACTATACCTAAGGAATAAAGTTCAAGTTACACTGAATGGTTTAATATATGTAGCAACAGCAATGAAAATCCATAAGAGACCTCGTCTCAGGTAGAAAGCAGTTTTTATTTGACAGATTCTCCCTTGAGACCAGAAATGGTTTTTCCCTGGAGACTCACTCGCACCACAGCAGCTCCCTCACAGAAGACTGAACTCTTTTGCCTTGCAGCCTTCATCTCTGGTTGCCACAGTGATAAGGAAGGCAATGCACAAGGTATTGAGAGCAAGAGATGGTTGTGTGAAATAGCTTATGCTGATAAGAATTCAGAGTCCTTGTGTCCAAGTCATTCTTCCTGTAGGGATTCCTAATTTGTTGTTCAAACCGTAGGTGGCTGTTTTCCCTCTAGGCCCACGTCAGTAATTTACTCTTACACGTCTGATATTGATGGAAATTAGTGTTGACCTCCGTATACCAGCTTTCTTTGAATTCTAGTGCAGACATTCCTGAGGGTAGGAGCACGCTCTGGGCTCTTCACAGTCTATTTGTTTATTAGGTCTCAGAACCTTATATTTACAGTAATAAGCATAGAATAATTCATGCCTCAACTGAATGCACAAACAGAATCAATCTGGTTTAGTCGTCTATGTGATTTCCTTAGAGGTCATTTCAAATACACAGTCTGCAAGGTTACTTTCCTCTTCAATGTCCTTTAGATTGCCTCCTGCTTTACGTTTCAATGTGAAAGGTTCCATTTAACATGTGCTGTATGCTCAGTTTAGTCACATGACAGAGTTATCATAGTTATGTATTTTTCTTTTTTCTTTTTTTCTCAATTCAGTTTAGTATCAGTTACTTTCCAGAGTGGGTTTACTTATTTTAATTTAGTTTATATTGTTTCAAAATGTTTAGTTTTAGTTTAGTTTATATTATTTTCTGCGTTTATTACAATATGAGGCATAATTGTTCAGTATAGGTTTTACAATACAACACAACGCTTTGTGAGGGGCAGTTGCCTCACAGTCATGTAAACATTCCAGCCTTATCAAACATATTCATCAGAGCCTCTTCATGCTGCTTGTATTGACAAATTTGACCAAATTGACAAAGACTCCATTTTCTATAGTCTGGTTTCTGAGTCTGCAACAGGGGGTCTGCAGCCCCTAGGGGAACCTCAGAGTTACTGCAGGGGGGCCGCCAAATCATTGTGTGATAATTTTGTTTAAATTTTAATCATAAGGGTTTGTTTTGTTTGTTTGTTCAAAAATTTAGATATGCCTGAAAATACACATTAACATTAACCCAACATATTATTAGCAAAGATAATATGGCTTTTAAATATTACTTTTAAAAAAAGTAATTAATAATAGCTGGCTAGACGTTACCCATGAATCTTTGTGCAATCATGTGAGCTAGCTAACACTAAATTACTGTGTGGCACATGTCCATAATGGTGAGGTGAACTAGTTAGCTTTATTTATATACAAATAAATAAAACACATCGGCCAATGAGCTGTATTGCTATTCCAAGTGTACGGACATTCTTGTGAGCTGCAATAGATTGTTTTTGGATCTTTTTTAAGAGACTATGACATAACGTTCATCTCAGAAACCACTGACCAGACAAGTGCAAATGAGCAAATGAGTGAAGAAAAAATATGAAAAATATTCAGAGAATTTCCATTAAAGAAAGGTTGCTGTTAGCATAAACATGTTACTGACAAGTAAATAGCAAAAGGTGAAAAGCCAGACTTTTAGTCCCTCAGCAACTTGTCTCTAAAAAGGGAGGGATATGAATAAAACAATTCATAACTGTCATATTATCTAATTATTTAGTATCTAAATTGAAAATGAGGGAATTATTGATGCCACTACTCAAGGTTTAATGGTATGGTAAATTCATTGCTGAGGGATTTTTTTTAATAATTACTGAAGCTACTGTTATAAGCTTATGATTCAAATCTTACAGCCCTTTTTGTCAGAATATTATAAACTGTGTGAATTGAGCAAACTGGATGTTAAATGTATTACTGCAAGTCAGTGACGCCCAAGAACTTTTTAATACGGGTGGCGAGATGGAGCCACTGCAAAACCAGGGATGGCTCAACAAAACCAAAAGCCAAAATTGAATATCAGGAATTCGATTATGCTGTTGGATATAGGCTAATAACAAGAAAATATGTCAATATGAGAGGAATTGCATACTGATATACTTTGGTTTCTCATGTTGCAGTTAATGATATTAATGATCTGATGTGCATAGACTGATACAGGTCTAACTTAAAAAATGAAAGCACTACAGCCTCATAAAGACAGTAATGTCAGCCTCCAATTATTTTGAAAGGGAACCCACGGCTGGAACCTGTTTAGAAAAAAAAAGTGAAATAAAGAAAAAGAAAGGCCCAGCCCGAATATTTCTGCTACCCTGGCTTGTTTTTTTCTCTCACAGTTCTGTCAGCAGACTGCAGCGGGGGCAGTGACCTGACCATGTCTCCAGAGGAGAGGGTCCCCATGCGAAGGTCCAGCACCCGGGAACATGACCGTCGGAGCGGGGGGACATGCTTCCTGCTCGCTGCTAGTGATTACACCTGTCCTACAGATGGAGGGATGCGTAAAACAGGTAACTGCATGTACAGTTAACTTGCTTTCAACATGATTCACTGAACTTAAAATGAAAATTTAAATGTAAGACTTTTCATAAAAGTAGAGTTTATTCAAAAAGTGTATTACAATATTTTCTTGTCTTGAAGAATCATTCTGAAATCCATGCTTGCTATTGTTCATTAATACTGATTCATATTTCATTCATTAGTCATCACTTATAAATCTGGGTTAGGTTTCATCTCAGAGGGATTTCCTGTGATCACTTTGTTCATTTTCTGTATGTGTGGAATATTCTTTGAATAAATTGAAAAAAAAAAAAAACAGTCAAAGCAGTTCATATTTCAGATATGTTTCACCATGAAAATACAGATGTCAGAGCTCAACATGTTTTAAGAAAATCAGTCAAAATCCTCATCAGCTGATCCGTATCCTTAGTGACGGGGACTCCAACATCCCTGGAGGGGGGAAGGCTGTTTGTTCAGGCCTAGTCAGCTCAGGTAACGTAATCTGTGGATCTGCCGCTGCGGCGCTCAGCAGTGACACACGGCATCACTTTTTTGTCACTTCTGAGGGGCAACAGTGTCCATGCAGCTGACTCAGAACTGTTGCTTTCTTCACAATTTATTCATGTTTTCTTGTTGCCTGGAAACACTTGAATAAATTTCTGACCCCGTGTGTCACTTTTTTGGCTGTTGCCAGGTTCATTGCCCATCTACCGCTCTCAAAGAAACTGCGCAGTGTCATCATCTGCATCAATCACCTGCCCCTAAGGTGATGATTCACCAGCAGATGTTTCAGACATCTCACAGTCAGAGGAATTAAAATGGTTAAAGTAAAAGATTTTACTCCCATCGACTCATAAACATTTTGACTTCTTCACTAGAACAGGCTAACATTAGCTGCTACTAAAAACTGTTTCAACTAATCACTAGTCAGCACAGTGGATTCATTTACATTCAGAATAAATAATATAGCCTACTGACAATCTTTTATCTGACATATCAGACCTGTTACATATATTCTTCTTTTATGGTATTAAAGCTGCGGTAGGCAGGAATCTGAAAATGGCAGAATCTGCAAATACTCCTGCTGCAGATCTTTCCTTTCTGTCCTAAGCCCCTCCCACCAGACAACCACGGGCATTTGCATGCACTTCATACAGTAACCCAGTTTTCCCCATACACTGGTTAATTTATTCTTATTTCATTGTAAAACTGCACACAGTGCATTCTTTGACCTGCTCTCTCTTTCTGTGAGACAAGAATTAGCAAGCTAGCTACTCCAGGGTGCGGCTGTGGACTGCTTACCCAAGAGAAGAGCGGACAACGGTCAGGAAATAGAACTAGTGGTCACCAGTAGCACTATGCCTTACCTGTGTAACGGCAGCAACAGAAGGTCTGCTGATCTGGTAGGGAGTCTGGGCTATCCACTCCCCTGGAGCTGGGGTTTATGGTGGCAGGATTAGGGTTGCTGCCCACTCTCCTTCTGGCAAGGTGGTCTGTTGTGGCAGGGAGAGAGGCGGAGGACACACAATGAGTCAAGGCTCTTGCTGCATTAGCTACATAAATGTGAACTTGAAGTTGCAGTAATGAGCCTTTGTCTCTGCTAAGCCGAAGGCTAAATTATTAGCAACATTTTCTCTCCATCTCTAAAACACTTTGCAGATATTGACACATATTTTATTGTGTTTATTGTCAGACTCTCTTTTAGACTCTCTTTTTGATAAGTCCCTCTTCCTTTTTTGGGTTGCTTTGTGGTATAGGCAGTTCTTGCCAATGCTTGAATGGCAAATTTTTCTGCAGTATTCTTTGCCATTGAATCAGGATGTGCACGCACATCAGCATTTGTAGAGCAAAAGGAACGCCCTCTCTCTAAAATGTCCTGGTACAGAAGTCTAGCATTCTCTCAGTCCACATAAATTACAATAAGCACAAGTTTATTATCAGGATTTTGGTCCTCTGATGCCAAAATGAAACTGCCTACCGCAGCTTAAAGTTTAATAGTTCCATAAAGACAAATAAAAAGAGGTCATGACATGCATTTCCAAGCCCTCTTGATCATTTATAGGTTATATATTAATGAAGGGGAAGAAATGAAAGAAATGAAGAAGTCAATTTGCCCAAGTCAAACATAGTGAGTTGACCATGCCTCTAGTTACACCAGCAGGATGGCCTGATTCTTATTTCTATGTTGAAACTTTGCTGGCAAAGTTTTCTAAGCCTAACGCTGGACTAGATATTAAAGCAGTATACACTGTTTCCAATAAGAAATATCAGTGGACAATATCAGATTTGTCCCGATGATTTGCCTGTCAGTCATGGCCGTCAGTGTTGTAGAGGTGCATCAGTGGGAAAGGTCAGACTCAGAAAGGGCTTGACCTTCCAAACACTTTGACCCAAGCTAAAGGTCATTATGAAGTTCACATCTGCTGAATTACCAGAAAGTCCCGTTGCTGTTCCATTTCAAAGGCAGAAAAGGTCATGAGGTAAAATGTATAAACTGAGCAGCTCACACAGTGGAATTGAGGTCACAGTGCAGCTTATTTGATAGCCAATATTCCTGTAAAATACAGCCTCTGTTTGACCACACTAAAATAATACTCAGGCACCATGCAAGGCCTACAGCATGTTTGTTAGATTAATTCCTCTATTTTATCTCAAGCATCTTGAGGCATTAATGTAGAGTTAATCTGCGCTGTAATGTGGAAGCGGAAAGCCTTGGCTAATTGCATTCTATCAGAAGTTAACTGCCTCTCGAGGAGGCTCACTAAATGTCCTGCTTTCAATGTTATTGCTCTATAGCCTCATAGTGCTACAGTTCTCACTCTATAGCAGGCAAATCGATGCTAGCGTACCATTAGAGTGCCACTCTGTAAATTGAAGATTTTGTTCAATTGAATTTCAGCGCTTGTTTTGTAAGAATTCTAATGAAAAAATACATCATTCCGGTCAAAAATTAGGATAACTTAATGGTTTCCAAGCTTGGTATTGAGACAGACTAGCAGATAAACCATTGTGCCTGCGGTCCAGATCCTCTTGTGAGCACATCATGGTGGTCTCTCGCCAGTCTTGTTTTTTCAACGTAGGCGGCTGAGCAGCTGTGCCTTCGTCTCTGCTGCTTCAGCCGGCGGTTGCAGTCGCGGCCACGCTGACGCTAATGCATAAAACATGGGGTCCTTTCTAGTCCCTGCTACCTGTTGGCATAGACCCAGGCTGCCCTTTGTTCTGCCTGCTCGGCTGGTTCTGAAACAGCCTCGTTTTAATGTACACCTTCCCATTTGATGAAACAAATGGTGCCGTATGCAGTATGGTAATGAGGCCACGTCTCCATTAGCTGTTCCTCATCAGTGTTTACGCCAGCTGATTGGCATGCTCCATTAATGATCTGGCTGCTTTGGCTTGCTTGTTTATTTTTGCACCAGTGTGCATCACATGCTGCATTTTTAGATGTTTGAGCTGTTGTAAAGTGTGAATCTGTACAGATAATGAAAGTATTAAAAGCGAAGGTGTTTTTAGCCTCATCATCATCAGTATGTGCCGGCCACAACCTGAATTATACACACAGAAACTGTGTGTACTGTGTCTGTACTATTTGATACATGATGTGCATGTTGGTAGACTTGATATATAATACTGGTGTACATATATTTGAACTAAATGCCTCAATGTGAATGAACAGTATATGCAAGCATGCCGAAAGTTATTACCTTTTATTAGTTAGTTACATTTGTAGTCTTTAAACAGTTTCTTGTGTGTGAAAATACTAATGATGATGCCATGAGGTGAATGACAGCTAATGCTTCTGTTCTTCAACCCTACTAGTTTAAGAATAACAATATCTCTTATTTGACTAAAAGTTCTCAACTGTTAACTCTGGCAGACTTGAGTTTTAATCACAAAGGCATTTCTCAAAGGCGGAGTTACTGTGGAGGGTGAAGCAGTCTGATTGGTTGAATGAGTGGGCGGAGCCAGAGAACCATTGCGGCAACAGAGACATTGGTCAAAATGACAATGGAAGTGATTTCATTATTTCATTCATTCATAATCATGACATTCATTGTGTTGGAACATTAGCATGTTGGCTAACTAGCTTAGCTAGCTGTAGACTGGTATGGCTACATTGAAGTCCAGCTAAACTATACAGCAAACAGATATTTAAGTGCAGCTAATGTCAATCGCATCAAATTGTAATTACAAGTCGCCAAATGGGGAAAACTATACGTGTCAGGCTCTTAGCTGCAATGCCTTACTCCAATACTGAAAATTTCAACAGCCCACTGTGACAATTGCTGTGTCTCAAATCACGTACTTCTGTACTTACACTTTTATTTTGAGTGCATAAGTGCGTTCACACTGAGAAGTATGGAAAAATGCAGTGCACTATGACTACCCGGATGGTGCACTCAAAACGATACCGCGAACGATAACGCGAATGCTAATGCTAGTTTGCTAACTAGCTAAAAGCTGCTCATTTCCGGTCGCCATTTCTGGTAAGTGCACAGCAGCCGTGTTTGGTTTGATACAACACTACCCTGTTGAAATTTGCACACTATGCCAATAAGTACATAGTGCACATGGTATACTACATAGAAGTGTACCAACTGAAGTATGTGATTTGAGACTCAGCAAATATAAACACACTGGAGGCAACATATCTGCAAAGCCACTATAGCTGACAGTGTCCTCTAAGTAAAATCTAATATTAACACTAATACAGTCACATCAGCTAAAGGTGGCTTGACTGTGTTATGAGCTATATGTAACACAACAAGAGTAGCTTTATTTCCCTTTACCTGGTGTGGCAACATTACTTGTGAACTATATAAACAGATATCTGCATATGTATGCAGTAGTATAGTTTGGTATCAGAAAAGTTCTGGTTTCTGTTTGTAGTCTGAGTAGTATTGACCAATCACGTCTGAGCAGCACGTACAATTCATGTGGAGAGCAAAAGATACGGAACACATTGGCTGAAATTCAATCTCAGAACCATAGATATAAAACATAGATCCCTCATGGGCCACTGGATCATATGTCAACGTCGCCACCATATTGAAGAGATCAAGATTTGCCTGTAAACGAATGCAAGTAACAGGGGAGCTGCTCTTTCTGGATTAAAAGCATCGATTGCAAAAAGTCATTTTTTATTTATGAGTTTATGATCTACATGAAGTATAGAAAAACTTTTAAAAGAATCCTGATTTTTAGGTTAAAATCGCTGCTGGACGCTCAAGAGAGGAGTGTGTGTTAGGCTTACATGAACTGAATTACTTGTGTGTTTGTCAAAAGGAATTGTAAAAACTCAAGTTTGTCAAGCATGGATTTGGCTTTTGGACATTGTTAGTACTTAGTGAGACATCCCTATACGATTTAATGTGGAAATAGAAAAATTTTCAACAAGTTAGCATGCTAGCTAGCATGCTTATTAACTCCTTTATCAGAATATAGTAACCTTCACCACTGCTAATTTTAGAGAGGCCACCGCAAGAAAACATGTTCTTTGTTAATGCTATGTAATGTACATTTAGATTGGTTCCTGTCTGCATCCAGGCACAATCCTGGGAAAATCAGAACTCACTAAAGTCAACTGTAGCCTGCTAGCTATGTTAGCTTATGCTGATTGCTGGCAGCCAGAAACAAACATCTATCAATTGTCTGTTTGACAATCTGAACAAAGAACATGTTTTCTTGTGGTGGCCTTTGTGAAAAGAGCAGTGATGAAAGTTATAATATTCTGTTATGATCATGGAGTTCATAAGCAGATAGCATTAGCTAGTTACTTTAACAGTTGTCCCCTAGTACATTAAATTATGTTATATAGGGATCTTGATGCTTGACAAACTTGAGTGTTACAATTCCTTGTGATGATGATTTATTTTCTACCGCGTAACATTTAAGGTTATGTAATTCAGTTCGTGTAAGCCGAACACACACAATCTTGAGCCTCCAGCAGTAATTATAGCCTAACTTTAAGATTCTAATTAACTGGAGACATAACTTTTTTTTGTACAGGATGTAGATCATAAACCCATGACTATAAAAACAACTCACTGAAAATCAGTTGAAAAAATATTAATATTATCGTGATTTTTATCCAAAAAAACAGCAGCTACCCTGTTCTTTTGCAGGCAAATCTTGCTCTCTCCAATATGGCGACAATGTTAGAGTATCACTGCAATGGGCTGACATAGACAATGCAGTGTCTACATATATTTGTCTGCACTCGGAACCCATTGGCTATCGTCTGATGACAATCTAGCTTTTTCTTGGGCTGTTTTCATTGTCCTTAATAATCTGCATTCATATGGAGATCATTTTTATAGAGATTAGCCGAAATGACCGGCGCATGGAAGAGGAAGTCTTGGACCGTATTTCTGCTTGCTACACCAGATCCCCCAAAATACTGGCCTTGCCCATAGAGGCTTATCGTCGTCAGACTGATAGCCGATGGGTTCAGAGATTGCATTGATAGCAACGGGGGTGTCTTTGAATAATGAATGCTCCTGAGACAAAATAACAGAAGGATTTTCCATCCTACTCTGCCAACATGGCATGAATGCAGCAGAAAGCCAGTAGCCATGCTGTTTTTATGGATTTGGTCTAAGGTCACAAAATCTGGAGGCACAGTCACTACGGCGAGATTAGATAACAATACAGCTCTAACAACAGCCACCTTTATCTGTCACAGCAGGAAGAGCACAGATGTAGCTAATCACATTAATGATGGATCCATTCCATCCAGCTGTGCAACTCAGCACATGATCTCTTCATGAATGGAAGCAAATTCGGTAAAATGGTGTATAGTTTCTTTCTGATCAGCTGAATTGAGTGGAATTAACATCGGTTTTTAGTAAAATGTAACTGCCAGCGATATTTCCTTTGCAGTTTTTTTGCCACTGGTTTGTTGACATTTTTTACTGAATGATGAGTGAGTCATAGCTTGACTCAGACTTACAACTAGAAGGCTGATGCAGACGATTATTCCTACTCAGCTGCTCGTGGTTCCAGTCAAACTAAGTCACCTACTTTGACAGCAAAGAGTAAAATAGCTAACTGTTATTGTGTTGTCTTTTTCCAATTTAAATGTTACTATTTTCCTTTAAATGAGCAGCGTCTGAGATAACCTCTAATTTATTCCTAATCCCAATGGGATGGTGCGATATATATTTTCTGGTCAGATAGGGTTTCCAGTGATGGAATGCATCTGAAGCCAGGAGACTGTGGTTCTTTGGCTCTGCCTTCTGAGGATTAACTCAGCCAATGAGGTTATTTCTCCCTCTGGAGCAGCTCTGGCTCAAATCATTTGCCTATCTAAAACTCCAATCTGCCTCACAGTCATTGTCAGGAAAAGTGCTGTGCATGCACTCACCATACAGTATGTTACTGTTGCTCTGTCTCACTCCTGTCTCCTGTCTTGTCTCGGTTAACTCGGCTGGCTCGGACTCGGATCGTTGCCTGCCCGCGTGCCTGCCTGCCTGCCTGCCTGTGTGTGTTCATGTCCCGTTCCTGCACAACCACAACCACCACCTCCACCACCACCTCCTCTCTGTCGCCCCCTCATCTGAAGGCTATGAGAAATCCCGGAGCTTAAACAACATAGCGGGCATGGCTGGTAACGCCCTGAGGTTGTCTCCCGTGACCTCGCCCTACGGATCGCCCTGCCCGCTGCGGCGCTCTCGCTCCCCTATCCCCTCCATCCTGTGAGACGTGCAGCCCTGGGCCACTTTGGTCCAAACCAGCCCATCTCCTACCCTCTAAACAAACCACCTCCCTTTGGTATTATATCTGAACTCTGTTCTCGGTATTGTGACTAGTGGATAAGTACTTAACTTTGTAGCTAAGACTAATGTTAGTGGCTTGGGCAACCTGAGCAACTCCTCTTTTCCTTGAAGTTTGATGTGCTTAGCTAACATCCTTAAGTAACTAGTCAGTTCTCCTGTGTCTCTTGGAGTTCCCTTTAGTTCGATATTGTGAGACTTGCAATAAAAGAACTCTGACTGGTGGCTTTAGAAGTAGCAGCCATAACATTTAATAAAGGACACATGAATAATCAGGGATATTAGATGTTGCTATATTTAGATACCTTGAAAAAGACGTGCTTCCAAAAAAAAAAAGAAAGAGAGATGTCACTTCATTTTAACCTCACACAACTGTGACTTTGTCTTTGGTTTGCTACTTTATTTTTGGGATTGAGACGGGAGGGACAGGTGTCGGGAAGGAGCATTTCAGGACTATGTCTCGACTCACACAAGCACACGCACAGTCTGTCACTCTTCACCCGCTGCTGGGCCTGCTCATGTTTTTGCATGGATCATCCTGTAACCATCGTCTGCGAGCAATGTGGCGAGGGACGAGGCAGACAGCGAGGAGAGCTTGAGGAAATATATATTTTAGAAAGTATTTTTTACTGTAATGTTATTATGTTGGGGTTAGGGTACACTCGACTTGTGTGTCATTTTTCCATTGGCTTCACCAACAATCCACCCAGGAGACTGAAAACACAGAACACCAGCTGGGTGTTCGCTTCTCTCTGCATGCGGGTTGTTTCTTTTTTTCTTTGCTCGTCTGCTATTTCCGACTAACTTTCTCCCCACCTCCTCTGTGTTTTGTTTTCTTTGATGGAGTGCCACCAAAGCTGTTGTGTCTCTGGTTGTTTTGCTCACAGATAACTGCAAAGAGGTTGTCTTTACTGGTTTCACACAAGCAGAGAGCAGCGTTCTATCTTAATGGCTTGAGGGGAAGATGCCACCATGGCGGAAAGGTAACCTTCTGAACAGGTGTGAGGGTCAGATTGCAGTGTGGAGCCCTCTCACCCTTTTGGTCATGAATTAAGTTTGTATTCTTGTGTGTGTGTACTGAAACCGGGGGTTATTCAATAATCCTAAGAGGAGATACCTGTATGAAGAGACAAGCGCAGATAAACATGCACTACTGATGACACTATTAAAGGTGCTGCTTGTAGCATTTTAATCAGCTGATAATAATTATATTAAGACATAAGTATGATTAGAATTAACAAATGACACTATTATTGAGGAGAAAATGGCATTTTGTATCATGTGCCACCAGATTTGGATGGAAATTTGCACAATTTACAACCTAGGAGCAGATTTAGTTTGTTGCAAAAAACAAAAAACAACAAAAAAAAACCTGATACATAACTTAATCCATCTCTGCTCTTTTATCTGCACAGTTTCACTTTATATCAGCCATCTCCAAGGGCTATCAACTGCTCTCAAATCCCCAAACCAGACAGCCAAACCTGAATTCCCTCAGAAGACTTCTCATATCAGATCCCATATTAACCCACAGCAGCCTTTGCTTTGTCATTTATCCATTCACTGTATTTCATAAATTGCCTCTGTGCACCAACAGGTGTGGGGCAGCAGACACAACCATGCAGCAATGTGCCTCACCCATCCCAACAGTATGTCTATACCAGTAGCAGATGGTTGCTTAGCAACTGGCTCACAGCTAGATGCATCTTACACATAGCTCGGCAAAAAGTCAAACAATTAAAAAGAAGAGCTCTTGCAAACATTTCTCTCCGTCTGTATGCCGAATTATTGAATCACCCCCACTTAAACCACTGCAATATACAACAGAGCTTTTATAACTCGAGCTGAAACAGCACCATAGATTTGTACTATGTTGTCATTTTTTGGTGCATATATTGAAAATAGCCAGTCTGTGCATGGCAAGTTGATGTGAAATGATGCTCAGCAAAGACAGATTATGCATTTCTGATATTTAGAGATGTGTTTATATTTTATTTAGACGATTCATTTCCTATTTGAATGACGGTGGGATAAGTCATCAGTATGAGGACCTATTGCAGTGGGAGGACCCCATTTGGAGCCATAAGGCCAGTCCTACAGGACAATATGGACGAGGACGCACGCAGAGACTATTGGCTGACAGCCGCCCGGCCAGTGGCTCAGTGCACAGGAACGGGACGTGAAGATCAAAATGACACCCTGGGAGGACTTTGATAAGCATTTACCTTTTCCTGATTTCTCTTTTTGTTTTCCTGTTTTGGAACTGTGGAGAAAAAAAAAAGGCTAGCAAAGCAAACTGGACACGTCCTTAAAAAGAGACTACTGTATAGATATCGCTCCTGTAAATAAGACAACACAGCACATCTGGGCCAAGCGGCTCCGTCCACGCATCTGTCTTTCAATGGCGAGTCAGGTAACAAGGTGGTTGGTTGCTAAGTTGCGCCGTGACACTCAATCACTTTTCTTGCTGTGGTATCCCTCCTCGCAATAAGTGTATTAAGATGTATCAGTTGAGGCACTTTGTGTTCTAAAAATGGAGTGTATTCATATATGAAATTCTACATACAGTATATACAGTATAGAGAGGCAAACGTGCTAAGTTGAATAAATGTGACATTATGGTCATCTCTGCTTTTGTTTCCCTTGGTAATTTTCAGTAGGTTAATTGCTCTGCCGTGTGTTAATGTGTGTGTGTATCCTAAAACACCAGGGTTAAGATCTGCAGTTTGAAAGGCCAGGTCAGCGGAGACCGACGAGTGGACTTGATGCTGTCACTCTTCCAGTTAGTTTTAGCACAAACACGATGAGACAGAGTTCCCTGTGGTGCAGTCGCCGTTGTAGAAGTCCTTCCCTTTCCGAGCACCTAAACATGCAACTACCCTGCGTTTGTGCTGCAGATGTTTGTCTCCTCACAAACCAAATTATTCTCACCAGACTACTCCTCATAACTCCTGGTGGCTAAACAAAAACTGCATAACTTGATTCTTCCAAACTTTTCCCCTTGTGGGGGTGGAGCAAAAGTGTAGCAGAAGTTTACCAAGTTATAAAGCAGGACTTCTAGAACGGCTACATCTGCACAGTAGCAACCCCGTGTACCCAAACAATCAGATCGGATTTGCAATAAGCACCCGAAAACAAAAAGCGCCGATCCACACTGTGATTTCAGCAGCCCGTTAAAACAAGGATGCAGAAGGAAAAGGGAGTGAAAATGCAGCTCTGAAGGCTGTTTGAAATGACTGGCAGGTGGCACAGCTTGGTTCCGACCTGCACAGTCGTTGGCTAGCTGTCAAGTGTCACCCTGTACCCACAATCCTCCTCGTGTAGTTCACACGCTGCTTTACTCTTTGACTTGACAAAGGGGTACCGTTCTTTGTGTATTTTTAGGATGACGTTGTAACTTGAAAAAAAAAAGGTGTTTATTTTTTTGAATCCAGAACATGTATTTTTGTGTCTTACTGTTGAGTACATTGCTCTTACCTGTAAAAGTCATGGTAGTCTGATGCTGTGCTTCTCCATCGTGTCCTCAAACTGTCAGGCTTTTGATCCAAGTTCATGTTTTGTATGTTTTACTGTGAGGAAAATTCTAGTTTGAAGTCTGTATTTGTGGAGCCTTTTGTTGGCATTCTAAAGTGCATGCT
>JAPZEB010000015.1:3071976-3085709 GCA_029783705.1 Chaetodon striatus | reverse complement strand
AAATGCCAGTCATGTTCTAAAGAAGGAATATGCCTTGTTACCATCACACAGGAGATATGCTATACCGCAGTTTAAGAAAGTTTGACTTCAAAGATCTTTTGTCCACCAGTCAATTCTAAAGTTAAATCAAGATTCACACTTAAAGACAGATGAGCATTAATGGAACCTGTTTTTGTGTCATGTTTGTTTGTGTATTTTTGTAATATTTTGTAGTGTTATTTCTATATGTTTCTTTTTCTCTTGTCTATGCAATCAGGGCCTGCTGTGCCACAAGACAAATTTCTGTGCAAGCAGACAATAAAGTATATTGCATCTTATCGTATCGTATCATATTGTATATCGTATCGTATGCTAGTATATGCTAAAGGCCTAGAGCACCAAATGTGCTTAAACCGCCACTGCTTACTATTTACTGTCTTCATCCTAGTACTGCCACTGAGCTGTTAATCGTTGGGCAGAAAATTTCATTGAATCATTTATTAAACAACACAAAACAGTCTCCAGTTGAAGCTTCTCTAATGCGAAGATTTACTATTTTATCAGTATTAACTATATGTGGCCAGACCGTGGCAAGGCCCAGCTTTGATTTAGAGTTTAGAAGATTCTTTTACTTTTGCTTTAAACCAACCAAAAGCCCACAGGTACTTTAAACTGATACAGACAACGGTGAAACGATGGCAGAGGCAAAGAATTCCCCAAGATTACAAAGTTTATTAAACAATTTACTAAGACAAAAAAAGGTATATATTAAAACAGGAATCCTATTAAAAGCTAGTATCAAAAAAAGGTAAGAGCTATGTAAAACATGCCAAGAAGTAGTACTTCAAAACAGCAAATTACATTAATTAATAATTACACATTAAAACAATGAACTGCTAAAAGATGGCCAGCATGTACCGCAGACAGTAAAGGAGGGATGAGAAATCAGACGGGGATGAAGTACTTACCTATGCCGCTGTGCTCCACACACCACGTGCACACACACAGCAAAATAAGAAAAAATTGATTAATGAAGGAGGTGCAAAAAACTACCACAACACAAAGGTGACTGAGGTGTGGGGCAGGGGGGAGAAACTCTATCACCAAAACTCTCCCGTCAACGGTCACGCCAACAATTGTGTCACATACAAAAAAAGAGATGAACAGTTAAATTTAAAATTTACCTCTTGAGAGAAACAAAAGTATTGTACAAAAGTACAGAAAAAAATCAAAATGAACAAAACAGCAGTGGCAGTAGCAGTAGCATCTACATAAAGAGCAGATTGATTGATTGAAACACTGCCAAACAAATACATAAAACAAAATGCAACATTGATCTTTACCTCTCCTGCCTGAATAGTAGGACCTCTCACACAGAAGGAGAGGGTCCTGGCTGGGGACCGTGGAATGGGACGGGGTCGGATGAAGGGCATGGTTGGACATCCGACCCCGCCCTGCAGATGTTCTGATTGGATCACACTCCAACATCACAACGCACAACATCAGCACTGGTTGGCAGCAACCGGAAACTATATCAAAACAAGTAGCAAGCATGTAGAAAGGAATGTAGAAGTAGAATGAAAAGAAAAGAATGGAAGGAAACCATCGATAGTGAGAAAAATATAGGTTGCTGAACGAGTAACGTTCGCCTGTTTGATTATGGGGTGTTAATGATCCATCAATTGCTTCAATGTGTTAATTTTAAATTCGTAAATTCGTACAAATCAGCTGGGTCGATCAACTCATATGTGGCTTTCTTTTGTTAACAGCGGCAGCACGGAGCCCATGTTCGTTGCTCTTTTTAGTCGATAAACAGGATAGTGCCCGTGCTGCTGAAAAAACAGTAAAAAAGGGTAATGGGTAAAGTAAAAAACGGTAGAGTAAAAAAGCCAGTAACGCAGTAAAGTTTACATTACAGATTTTGAAAGTACTGCTGGCAAGCTTCAAGCTATCAATGCAGTAACTCAGGCTCTAGGTAGGCTAACGTTACTTTAGATCCAAGGGTTAAGGGTTAGCTGTTTTTATTAAATATACATTATTCTGTGTTTTCATAAGTGGAGGGGAATTATTTGACACAGCGGTTGTGCATTGTCTAACGATGCTCTCCCTTGAAAATGGAACTTAATATATGTAGCCTAGATTCAGATATTTATTAATTACCTTTTTGTGTTCTGCCTCAGACACCACACCATCCTATCAAATGGGGAACGACCTGTGGCCATAAAGTCTCCTGACTTATATCCGGTCAATTTTCAAAATAAAATCACCCATGAAAACTCCGGAGCGCATTTTACGTCGCGACAACAACATGACGTCAAAGTTTGTGGTCCCCGGCAGGTAGAGAAATCTTTTCTTTGATTGGTGATGTCTATATACGTCCAGTGTTTCCGCAAATTATCGCGTGACATTATGATCTCTCGATACGTCAATTCCAGCCGCTCGCGTGCGCGCCGCTGTAGATACGCTTCCAGTGGACATGGACGCCCGGCACAGGACGGAGCGAGTCCGTGCTAAAGACGGACCGCTCACATGACGGATCAAGTGGACACCCGGGGTCAGGCTTTCCTCATTTGCACGTGGAAGGGCAGACAGGTGTGCTCTCTCTGCCTCAGGCTTTCCTCATTTGCACATGGAAAGGTAGACTGGTGTGCTCTCTCTGCCTTAGGCTTTCCACGTAGGCGCGTGGAAGAGCCGAGAGGTGTGCTCTCTTCGCCTTATGCTTTCCACGTAGGCGTGTGGAAGAGGCTTTCTGTGTAGGCCCGAGGAAAGGCAGAGGGGCCCCAGAACAGAGCCATACCACCAAATATAATACTGCAAATGGAAATACAGTAATAAATAAATGTGTTCCTGACTGAACCAACATCGATGTAGTCTCTGTGTTCAAAGTTCAGCTTTATTTACCATAGTTATTATCTAACTCTTTTTATAATAAAGAGGACTCACATTTGCACAGTTCTATCATGTCCCCGGGTCAGAGTTCAACCTATGTCCACTTGTTATGCCTGCCAGTCATTTGTAAGACAAAGAAAGACCCTCCAATAACTTTCTGATGCCTTACAGTTTATTGTCATTGAATCATGACACACAGGCTCAAACTGTACACTCAATCAGTGTAATGGAATCTACATGTTTGTTCTGAAATTGAGTCGACATGTGCCTCCAATATCCATCAGTGTCCCGGCAAACTACTGACCAATCACAGCCTTCGAACATGCTGTGCAAGATTTCCCCTCCATTAACTTTTCTTCTCTCAGTCTCTGTTCTCCAAATGTGTCCGGAGAGTCAGGACAATGCTCACTTCTCTTGGCCTGATGCTTGAAAGACACCCATAATTCAATGATAATTGTTATGTTTTATTTTTTGTCAGGGATGTCTGCTGTAATGTGTCTATCAGACTATCTCAGCTGACAGGGCAGCCAGACTGACTCAGACTTTTATTTTAACACAAAACATTTCTCTGGGTTGACTCAGCAGATTAGCTCTGTTTATCTCAGCCAACCAAGCTGGACCGAGCTGGAAGGATGAAATTAGCTTGTGGAGTGTTGGGTTCAGAGTTTGATTAAATTTTGGTTTCGACTGATGCCATGTCACAGAGAAAATCTAATATACTAATATATATAATGTACATAAAGCTGCACTGTTTCTTTTTTTTTCACAAACAATGGATCAAATTACTATGCTTCATGTAAACTGTTTTGGTTTTCTCTCACAGATCTCATCGACTTCATTTTCAGCCTGGGCTGGCAGCTGATTTCATCAATATAGTTAAGATAAACTGATTGTATGCTACATGCTCAGCAGCAAAGCAGCAAGTTAGCAACTAGCTGGTAAACACCATCTTGGTTTACCGACTTTTACTAAAACGTGTTCAGCTGTGACATCATTCCAGCTCCAACTTCCAACTTTTGACTGTCGATGGAAATGCAACGCAGCATTAAATTCATCAGGAAGCCAGAAACATGGCTCCAAATGAATGCTAATGCTGCTCTGTGTCTGCTAAATATAGGTAGTAATCGTTTGTTGTGACAGCTTTATATAGTGATAATTTGTCAATATTGCATTAACAGTTTGTTCTGCTGCCATCTAGAGGGCAGAAAATTTGGTATTGCTACTGTTATAACTTTTAGAAATTAAAATTTCAGAATCGCAGTTGTGAATGGTGTTTGAATTGTGGCAGACGTCCCTTGAAAATAAGAAAGCTTGTTGAGTTGGGTTATGCTGTACAGAGTTGGAAGGTTATTCATTTAGTGTTGACGCTACTAGGCTAAGCTTGTCCCCCTGCTTCCTGTGTCTCTGCTATGTCTTTAAGCTACATGTAAGCCTAAAGTTTTGTTCCCCCTTCACATCAGCATTTCTGGCATTGTGGGCATGTTGCAGTTTTTATTCAGGAGGTTTTGTTTTGTTGTAAACATTTAATAGTGGGTAAGGTATCCATTCCACCACCATCATTTTCTGTTGATATGAAAGTTGCAGTAGGAGCAGCTATAACAGCTGTTAGGAGTAGTTAACTGTCATGTCAGTAGAGGAAATATGCCAATTTAGAAGTTGTATAAGATTTTTGTAAGCAGACTAACAGCAGCCTGCACAGCGTTAGTCTCATTCATCCATTGCCATTTTAGCAACTGTGGCACAGGAAGATAACGTCTCCATGCCTACAAAGTTCTGATTGGCACAGTTGTTTTTATAAACAGGGAAACAGCCATTAATGAGCACAACTACTGACCTACTTGAATCACTGAAAAAATCAGAGATGTGGGCAGCGATTCAGATGTCTGGAACCAGGCTGGGCTACAGAACACATAGAGAGAATATCAATCTTCTCTTTGGCTGTGGGTTTATAGAAGATTGCATTTTCTCAAATGTTGGACTGGTCTTTTCATTTAAAGACAGTCACCATTTTACAGGTTACAGTCAATTCCAGACAGACTGGAAACCCAGAACTTTTCTTTTCCATGTCACAGTATGCATTACCACTGACCTATATTCTCACTGATGTGGGAGACAAATGGGAGACATGCAGTGCCTAGAGCATTACAAGGCCATGATGGGACCAAAGCAATCCTAGTGGTCTGAGAGTCTGGGCGATTACACACTGGTCGACATAATAGAAGCCCATTATCTGAGGGCCAGAGAGGAATGACAGGGGTGGCGAAGTCACCCGGCAGATTAATGAGCTCGACATACAGTTCGAGGGCACTGCCACTTTGTCCAAGCCAAAACATTTAGCAGAGAGTGACCTGTAAAGAGAGATGTCCATAGACTGGTGGGGACACCATGCCAATATGATGAAATCATTTTGGCACGCTTTAAGATGCTGGATACTATTAAAATGGGATGGTACTTTTATCACATCAAAATAATTAATAGAAACAATCTTGGGCACACATTTTCTAGATTTTTTTTTTTTTTTCATAAATCTGCAGGTATTTTTTATCCACTAGTGAAATATAAATCAGATGTACTTACTGCTGGCTATTTCTCAAAGCATTTTAAAGGTTTTTAGGTTGATTTGCTACATTCCAGAAAGCAATTTGTTTACATTCCTATATGAATATCAACTCGCCTGACGTGGCCAGACTAAATTGCATGTGGGAGGTAGTCTGAAACCTCTCAGTACATTTTTTAATTTGCAAAGGGTGTTAACAACAGGCACAGATCAAAAAGCCTCTGGACCTATGTGGTTAGACCTACAACCAGTCAGAGCAACGAAACGTGACATAGCGCTTAGCAACGTACAAATGTAAACAGACTACAGTGTGCAGAGATGAGGTGTAATGGTGTAGCATCAATATGGACGGTGAAGGAGTCACACATCATTTATAGCAACGAAATTTCTGACCAAAATGAATTCATAATATTGATATGGTAGAGGTAGAGTATATTAATGATGGTGATCTTTGTGAGACTTAAAGGAATACTTCATCCACAAAATGACCTTTGGTATATCTAGTCATGCCGTGTTACCTTGAATTTGTTAATTAAACTTAGTTTTTATCGCATGCCTCTAAGGAAAATGGTACATACAGAACATATTGATTTATTGATCGGGACCATGTTTAACAACTGCAGAACTACATCAGAACATCTGTTTCCAAACTCTATGGAGGCATGTTAGAAAAACAAAGTTTTCTTTAGGAATTCAACGTTACTCAGCATGACGAACTGATATACGAACAGTCATTTTGTGGATGAAGTATTCCTTTAAGCTTTGGATAACTTAAAAATGAGAATTTGCACTAGACAAATTGCAAACCGTTGAGACCGATGAGCTTTTAGGGTCAAAATTGGAAGAGGATGCAATATTAGCTGTGTCACACTGTCCAGTTTCATACAACCCTCCACTGCTAGTTAAAATGTATCTGTTGAAAAAAGGTTGTAAACTTCTTTCCTGTAAGCAACCAAGCTAATACTTGGCAAGTATGCTTGCTTGGCAGGCTATAGTTGAAAGCTAATGCTAGCTTGTTACCAAATAGCATTATCTTGTCCTCTGCTCGGAGGGTAAGGAGCTCACAGATCTCATTCAGTACGTTTACATGCACAGTTAAGTCAAGCTACGGTTATAGCTCAACCTGGCCATTATATTTGACTCCTGTCTTTGCCCCAGTATACAAGCATGGGAGTCGAATCAATTTAATGACCCAAGAATGTCCGACTCCACTACGATAGGTGGCGATATACCCCCTTTCAGCTTGTTAGTATCTGACCTTTTCCTGGTTCACCTGTTGCATCACAGACCAAACAATCAACAAACAAGTTAGCTATGGTTAGCTAGCAGCAAATTGGTACCATGGTGGAAAACTTTACTGCTTTGTACATTTTGTCTGTCCAGAAAAGCACGGCTCTGGATGTTGATTTCATCATATTGTTACCAGCTTCTTCTTCAGTTACGCATTTAATGCTTTTGACTTCCGGGTCAAAGCCCGGGTGCCGACACTGTGGAGCATGCGTAGAGCACCAACATGTCATCAAAATGTCACACCTGTCCTGCCCATGGTCCTGCCTGCTGTCCCTTTTACACAGACTTCAACAGTGTTACTATCTCCGATGCTGGCTTAAAGGCAAGACAACTCTGTCCCACCATTTCGCCTCATCATACCTTTTATGACGAACGATGAGGCGGAATAACAACGCGAAATTCCTGCCTTGAACAGACAGTGTAAAAGAGGCTAGTGTGTTCTAGCCCTGGTTGCTTTGGCCATTTGAGGACTTAAACTTGTACAAGTAGGCTACAGTTTTTATAAAAGGCAGAGCTGCTTCTGAGGCACGATAAATGCCATCGATTGAGCTAAAAGAAATCAGTCAAAGCCCCCAAAACACTATTTTCTAAATAAAGACAAAAAAAAAATCGTTTAAAATGCAGAGTGGGTTTATTTTTTTCTGAAATTGCGTACTTATCCAGAAAATGTAGAGCTTTTTGGCTCCACTATCAGAACTGTAACCCAACCATTCAAATTATTTCTGCCTCAGAGAATCATATGTATCAATCAGCCTTTTCCGTCATGCAGCTCCTCCAAAGCTGTGTCCTTCAAGCAGAAAAAAAGTGGACACAGTGATGGAGTCTACATTGGCGTGCTCATCCATCATTGATTCATATAGGAACACTATTTGTATGCAAATGATCCCTCATTCAGCTTTGAATTGGGCGGTTAATGGTGTTCCCAGGGCAATCTGTCACTCTGTGTACTTGACGAGGCTTTCTCATTCATTGACATGTCTGTCCTGCACTGTCGCATCTGCGTGGCTCGTCTTTCACACAGAAGCGATCCTGTGTGTAAGGTAGCGCTGATCACACTGAGTGGTTTTTAGATAACTGTGAGAAGCTCACTCACACATTCATACCAAGTCACAGTCACATACACACATCCCCTCCCCACCTCAACACACACATAATGAGAGCATATAAAAAGCAAACTACCAGATACAGAATGGCTGATGTGCAGAAGGTGTGACTGGAAATCAGAGGTGTTAAGAATGTTTTTATTCTTGTGTATGTAATATTAGAAGCACCCTTTAGTACAATCCAATCCAACACCACCACAAACTACAACTTTAGAAATTCTTGACTCTAGAGTTGAATCAGTGACTCAGCAATGACCTGATGAGAATTTGATGGTCAAAGGTCGAGGTCACTGTGACCTTGCTTCTGTCTCATTCTCATGAAATTTGACACAAACATCAGCTTGGACTTAACAGTCAACTGATTAGAATTTGGTAGTCAAAGGTCACTGTAAACTCACAAAACATGTTTTTGGCCATAACTCAAGAATTTATACGCTAATTATGACAAAAACCCCACACAAATGTCTAATAGGATAAAATGATGAAGTCATGACTTTTTATTTACAAAAGGTCAAAGGTCAACTTGACTGTGACATCATAATATTCTGCAAAACCACTTTTCTGGCCGTTATTCAGGTGACATGGTATGATATGGTGACACTAATCTTGAAGTCCTCTTGATTGTATAGATCTCTGCTGCAGGAGGGTAGATGTGTGTGAAACTGTGACTGCAACTTGACTGGTTTTCAGAGGCATACAACTGAGAGGCAGTAATTCTAGATTTCCTCATAATATAATATATACACTTTACTTCATGACACAAAATGAATACTTTAAAAATGGATGTGAAAGGATGAATGCCATATATTTCCATGCTGTAATTTTATTGGAGCTTAGAAGGTTTGTTGTAATATTGGAATCAAATCTGTGACGCCAAAGGAAGCACAGGAAATCAAGTACATGATGTCCTTGGGATTCAAATAATTTAAGTCACAAGAATGTCACTCTACGACTGACAATAAAATCAGACATTGCATTGTTGCAATAGGACACTGTTTTGTTTCCTGTATTTCAATGTCAAAGAACCAAAAAAAACAAAAAGCAAAAGAAACCACTGGAAGGAAAAAGGAACTTCAATGGACTCTTACATTTTAAAAACATCCGCCCACAGCTTTCAGAACATTTACATTTACAAAGTCTTGAATACCTCATCATTCAAGTGGACTCTTCACCTGAACAAGATAAACACATCCCCACTTGAGGGCACATTCTGCAACACTAACCCTCAGAACTACATTAATCAGCATTTCAAGACTATGATTTCTAGTGTCACTTGAAAGAAAGAAACATTCTGTCTGGACATCCTTGGACCCTGATGCTGAAAGGCTCCTCACAGCCCCCCCAAACTCCTGAGCACAGTGTCCTGACTCCTCACGTGGCTGCTGGGCAGACGGACAGTGATGATGGTGGCCATGTTTGGCCCGTCTACCTGCCAGAGCTGCTGAATTCAGGCAGCTGCCAGCCTGCTGAGGAGGCGGCTGAGGCTTGAGCTGAGCCGAGCTGGGTCACCGAGCGTCATGAAGCAGAGAGAGATGTCTGCTGAGGAAAAATTAAACTCAAAGTGGCTGCAAGACGGATGCTGAGTCATCTGAATGCTTCCATCAAATCTGAGCACAACCAAACTCTGCACCAAACCTCCCCCTCTACATTGGCAATTATTCACCATTTGTTAATGAACTAATCTTTGTTTTCATGTAATCAAGTTAATAGTAGTTTGTACTCTTATCCTTGTATAGTGTGCGTGTGATTTATGTATATGGTTTTATGTAGATAAAATTGCAATCCTTAATTGATTTGGTTGATACATCTTGGGCAGCTGCAACAGAAGAGTAGCTGGTGTATTTTTTAAAGCACAACCAAGCAAAGTCACGTTTTGATAAAGACATCAGTCAAAAATAATTGTAACTGAGGTCTGATTTTATGCTGCAAACAACAAATGCAGTTTGCCCCTTATTGTTCTATTATTTGCAAAAATTAAAAATGATTTACTGACATTAAAATTGTGAAAATAATTCCCAAGGCTTTGGTAGGCAATCTGAATCTATTGCATTAATGGCAGACTCCAACACTAATGTGAAATACATGATAATCTTGAGGATCATTAATTTGAGAGTTAAAGATATGCTATGCATGGTTTTCCTTAAAAAACAATATTTGGACTCATATAAGTAATTCCTCTCAATCATCACTTATGATGCACTAGAAGTGTGTGGCAGTGTATCTTTCTGCAGAGACTTCGCCCTCTACCTGTATTTTTTTCTTTTCTGTGCCCATGATGTTTATGGGTGTGTACCAGTGTGCTTTTTTTTTTTTTTAAATCACAATAACATTGTATTGTGACTTAAGTATCATGATAATATCATATTGTGGGTCTTCTGGTGTTTCCTACACTTACTGTACAGCATACCTTTAAAAGTCCCATATTGTGAAAAGTCAGTTTCCATGCCGTTTCACAAAAAAAGCAAGTAGATGCTATATAAATATGTGAATGACACCAGCTGACAGGAAGTAAACATAGACCAAAGCAGTTGCCTCGCAATGTAACTCTATGAAGATAGAAAATGGAGTGTTTCAGACAGAGGGTGATTACAGGTATATTCAGGGGGACAATATGAGAAAAATAATGTGTTTTTTTAACATTAAACGTGTAAAAATATTCCAGTAGAAATCCGAGTATGAGCATTACAAGAGTATGTACCAGAATATGAGCATGACATGGGACCTTTAAGTAATTTTAATGATAACAACATGGGAAAATCAATACATTTCTCTGCATTACTTAAAGCCAGATTTAATCTTCTCTGATGTGTTCTTTTGAATTAGTTTAGTTATGTTTGCCTTTATTGACAACCACCTTAACTCACAATTTGGATTTTCTTGGTTCCTGTAGCTAACAAAGATTGTGACGAGCCGTAAACTCCAGGCTCAAGAAAGAATCTTTGTAAATGCAAAAGTGACGTTAATGCAAACAGTTCAACAGCAAAGCAGCCAGTAGGTAGCACGAGCAGGAAACAACTTCTAACCTTGACAGTGTTAATGTTGTTCTACCCACTCAGCTACATCTAACACAAACCGCCCACTCACATTTGGTCGGTCATATTTTAAGAGATTTCTTTTTCTATGAAACTCAAATCAAGGTCTTCCCACGTCACAGCCAAAGTATTAACCCACTGTATGTCTGAATAATGAGAGCGAGCTTTTGTGTGGAATTACGTCATACATGCTTGAAGCTTTGTAAGGAAATAGTCATAAATAGTACTGGCATAGTTGGCTGCTTAACCGCGACTAAAAAAGGCCACCCACGTCAAGCCATGAGGAACATCACTAAAAAGGAAACGCTTCAAAAGATGCCAGTTATAGTTCATCAAGGACTGTATGAAAGGAAACCAGTGGCATTGGAGCTACATGCGGACAAAGTGGCTTTGTGCTTTATGCTTACACTTACACAAAGACACACTCACTCTTCTCTGCTTAATCAACATCAACCAAAACCCATTCCTCTACTCCACAGCTTCATCAAACCCATAAGGTTCTTATCTTTAAATCATTTTGCTTGCTGTAGGGTCCTTCATGTTAAGCTTACAGCTAAGATAAGCAGCGACAAAGAAATAGAGATGAAGATTTGCTTCAGCTGCACCTAAGCAACCAGCAACACAAGCTGTTTCTCATTTCTGTTAGAAGACGAAACACTCACTCATTACCACAGATAAAAAACATACAAAACTTTTCATTTGTCATGTTTGTATTTTGATTTTGGCTCTCTTCAAGAACAACTTCCAACTGTAGACTTATCTTCAGTTGTATTCACCAGACAGCTAACTAACAGTGAGAGCAATAGTGAGAGATCAGTGGTATGCATAAGACCACTGCATTCAAAAACACAGCAATGACATATTATCATCTTATTCCAAGTGTGATTATGTATAAAATGACTGTATTGCAAACATTGAGTATAATTTGTCACATTTTTTTAAAGCCACTGGCATGAGACTCACTTTGTGATTGGGTTCTCTCCCTTCTCCTATGGCACTCTCCCTCTCACAGACACACACAAAGGACAATACTTTATTTAACTTTGTTATAACAATATTTTATTTTACTTTATTATGACCTGCTTTATGTGACTTTATTACAACAGTACTTTATTTAACTTTATTATAACAATACTTTAATTGACTTCATTATAACAGTGCTTCATCTAACTTAAGTATAAAAGTACTTTATTTAACGCTATTATAATTGTACTTAAACATTATTGTAACAGTATTTCATTTAACTTTATTATAACAGTACTTCTTTTACCTTTGATGTAACAGTACTTTATTCAACTTTGTTGTAACAGTACTTTTATTAACTTTATTATAACAGTATATTAACATTTTTGTAACAATACTTTTTAACTGTGTTATAACAGGACTCTAAGTTAACAGTATTTTATTCAGTAGTTTTGTATTTAAGTAGTCTACAGTTGCTTAGCCCTGTAACACTCTATTGTGTAACTGTGTAATAGTTGAAGAAAACAATTGCCTTTACTCTAGTAGGCATAGAGCAACAATAATGTTCATTTGGAATCACATTCTCTAAAAATTGCATGAATGTCCAATATGTCAGATGTTTATTCTATTTAACTCTGTTTCTGAGAGAGGTATCTAAAGAGAAATATCTCACACTTAAGTCGCTAAATATTCCACTCCTAGCATGATGCTAACGTAATCTAGAATACAGTGGTTTATCAGTACTTCTTTACTGAAAACATCTGCTGCTGGAAATGAGGTGGGTAAGAGCTGTGAGAGTCAACCAAAGCAGTTAAGTTTTGGGTTTGTCCTTATTGGTGACAACAATCACACGACACAGTCACACACATAGTCATGATATTAAAATTAGAATCGATTATAGCAGCTTTAAGATTAGTAACCAAAAACATACTTGATATGCTGACACAGAATATATTTCTTTAAAATATAATTTTTTTGTGATCTCCTTCCCACTTTTTATTGTAAATAGAATAACATCACCAATTTTCACTGAAAATTGATAGCAGTTTTTTTTCTGTGACGGCAATGAAGCACAACCCTGCCATATACTGACCATGATGACCACATAAATTACTTCTGAATCAAATGTCTGACAAAGAAAATAGACGGACTATACACAATACTTTTTGGTGGATCTATCATTATTTCAGCTCATGTAATAAGTGCTTTTATTGTCAGAATAGATATTACATTATTATTTCCCTCTTCCTGTTATTTCTGGCCACTATGATTAATTTCATGCTTGGTTTGAAAGGATGGCACTTCATCTGAACTGAATGTGTGGATTTCTTGTCAGCCTATGATCAATTTCATGCTTCATTTGAAAAGATTGTCTCATCACTTAGGCTGCTGCATCACTACAATGCAAAATAGGAATATTTAAAAACATCTTTCAGCGTCTTTCATTTGTCTTGCATGTACAATGACCAACAACTCCTTTAATGACACACTGGTGGTGTTGCTTTACAGAGGGAAGGCTATTGGTTTGACAGTCCAACACTTTGATTCAGACTGACATAAATCAAAAACTATCAAGAGCCTCTTTTCCACCACAAGAACTTTTATAATTTACCCCAGATTTTGAAAAACGTTGGCACATTTCCACTTGAATTATCCAGGGAAAAACTTTAATAATAATAAAAAAAACTTGGTTGTTTGCATCTAAACAATGAAAAAATGAGAGTCTCTGGGGCGTTGGTGGTTTAGTGGTTAGAGCAGGCGCCCCATGTATGAAGGCTATTGCCGCAGCGGCACGGGTTCGAGTCCGGCTTGTGGCCCTTTGCTGCATGTCGTTCCCCCTCTCTCTCTTACCCCTTCAAACTTGTATGTCCTGTACATTAAAGGCAAAATGCCCAAAAAATAATCTTTAAAAAAAAAAGA
>JAPZEB010000015.1:3056499-3067849 GCA_029783705.1 Chaetodon striatus | reverse complement strand
ACCAAAGAAAAGAAAGATAATGTTAGCTACTAGCTGGTGAAGGAAGTTAAACATTTAGCACCTTTAGTCCCAGATCCTTGGGCATTGGCTGAGACCAAAACAGAGCTAAAAAGAAAGTGAATATTAGACTTACACTCATCAGATCACCAGAGGTGTAACTCCAAAGAATGCTCTTGGTTCCCTTGTCTCAAAGTCAATGAGTTCTTTGAATGGGTTTTCGGTTGGATGTTGAAATAAGGTATATGGAAACTTTTATATTGTGTTCTGTGAAATAAAATATGTCAGTAAGTATCCCACTTTACAATATTAAGGCCTTTACATATTTTAAAAAGGCAGTTGTTAACAAGTTGCTAAATGAGACTACAAAACGTCATCAAGCCAAAAACAGCTTTACAGCTTTGTTGTGGTGCCAATGTTAAGCCATCCGACTGTGGCATAGTTTGTGTATAGCCAAACAATAGCTTTTTACTTGAGGTGACTTTATTGTGAAGACGCAATGTCATAAACATTTGTGGGTCACAGAGCTTATTTTCTTCAATAATCCAAAATCCCATTGGCTCTTTCTCGAAGAAACCACAGTGACACTAACTTCAGCGTTGGCCTATAGAAAACATCATCCTTGCAGCACACTATGTTGTTGCATGTCTCCTGAATGTGTAAATGTGTAAGTGTAAACTGTTTGCTAACATGTTAGCCACAACAACTAAATAAGGCAGTATGTCAGATGTTGTGTTTGAAGCTTGTTCCTGTGCCCCCATGAGGCCAAAAATTGGGGGTCTAAAATTCTTTAAAAATGATTTTGGTACTCTCGCTCAGGAGGGATGGAGGAAGGATCACTATTAGCTTGGTGCATTAATTAAAATCAAGCAATGGTAAATGACAGTTTAAATAAATAATTTTTTTTTAAAAATTGAAAAATATAATGATATATTTTCGAGAAAAGAATGAGAAAAAATAGATGACAAATAATAAAAATAAATATTTATGAAATAGAATTTAATTAAAATGAAAATATAAGAGTGCTTTAAGTAAAAAAAATAGGGTTAGGGTAAGGGTTAAATCTTGTTACATATAAGGTGAAATACGTCTTAATGTATAATGGATTATAAATTGGATTGTTGCTACATTTGGCCTCATGTTTATTCACTACAACGTCCCATTTTAGCAAGCAGGGTTCAAATAACTGGAGTTGGTGGATCTGTCTTGTATTGGTGGTGGGCTCGGTTTGCAGGGAGTGTCATGTAGCCTCCAAACAAAATGTGGCTGCAGCTATACATTTTCCCTAAATTCAGTTGATGCTTAAATAATGTCCCCTTTTTAATTTCATAAGCACTTTATTATATTTTACAACTTCGTGAAATACGTTTGATAGAAAGAATCGTGTAGTTTCCCACTAATTAGAGGTAAGATGGAGACAGTGTTCACTTGGTAGCATTCCAGTTATTTAATTCCAATTAAATTCTCAGCTACTGTAACTTACTGTTTTGGTCAGTGTACAATATGTCTACAGGCAACGAACAATTCAACATATATGAAGAATAAAGTTTCTAGTAACTAATAATTGATAAATATTTACCTTGCTCTAAACAGAGCAATTCTTACAGTAAAATTCCTCTGGAAATTCATAATTGCTTATGAGCTCAGCATAACTAGGTCAACTGACTGAAAATAACATTCTCAGAACTTAATCTAAATTCTACCTATAATTAGTACTAAATGACATAGTAACACAGTCAGGCAATTACTGGGAAATAATAGACTGTAAACAAAAGTGTTATGAATAATTCTTCCTGATATTTAGATGGCTTATGGGCCATTTTTGTGTTTTTCATTCTGGTACGCTGTATATTCCAAAGGTTATCAAGGACAAAACATTCATCTGATATTTGACTCTTTGCGTGTGCTGCTGCCACCACCATAATCAGACCTTTGCTCCCACCCACTGGTTGTGTTTAGTAAATGCACTAAATTTAAGAACAAAGAATATGTCTCCACAATCTATGTCCCAGTTACTCTTGGTAATCCAGCAAGTATTCATGGGAACTATTTCTTTGGTACATGCTTTATGCAGAGTAACCAATAAACTGTGTGTGGTATGTTTTGCATTATCAGTACACCACCTGCTGCCAGTGATGTTATATTATGCTGCTGTCTATTTTAAGATCAAAGTGGAGAGCATACTCATTCAAGTGCAATCCAAGCGCAAGTGTTGCTATCTGTAGACACTTTTCCACTACCCAATCCCATTTTTAAATTCTATTTTTTATTTGTTTATTTATCTTTCTCACTTGGCTTAATTCTTGAGTCAGTGATACCAAAGTACATGTTAGAACATATCATTTGTATATTACCAATACCAGCTTCCATCACATGCTTCTCCTGGTATACAGTATTTTTTCTGACATATGTTATGAAACTACTTTTTGTATTGTATCCTGTCATTTCCTTGAATGGGATCAATACTTCACCTAAACAAAGGATATATAGTCCTTGGCAGAAACAGAGTGTGTGTGCCATCTAGTGGAAAAACTTCTTCACTACAAAAGCTGTAAGAACTTCTTTATCTTGAAGTTTACAGTTTGTGACGCTCATTAAAGCTGCAGTTGTTAACGTTTATGAAAATAACTTTTTGTATATTTGCTGAAACTGTCACTGTATTCTGAATGAAGTGCATGAGTCAGATAGAGTGTGAAAAAACCATGCCCCTTCTCTTCCTACTACCTCTAATAGCATTTACTAGAATCAGACCATGGTGTGGTCAGCAACAATTAGTCAGAGCTGAGAAGTCTTTAAAGCAGCTGTCAATCACTGTGAACTGCAGTCAAACTAGGCAGCACTGATCAAATATCAGTCAAGATTCTGCAACTGCATTGCCTATTTCTCACCTCAGATGTTTTCAGGAACATAATTTAGTGTACTGTTTAGCTGTTAAATGAGAAAATTGGTCCAGCTGGTGGGTGGTGCTTAGTGCTCAGTTTAACTGTATCCAACATGGTGGCTGGGTCACAAACTTTCTCATGTTACAGCTAAACAGTACACTAAAATGTTTTTAAAAACATCTGAGGTGAGAAATAGGCAATGCAGTAACAGAATCTTGATTCATATTCAATCACTGCTGCCTGGTTTGACCGCAGTTCACAAGCAGTGATTTACAGCTGTTGGAGACTCCTCTGCTACAGTTGGTAAGGCCATTAGAAATGCTACAAGGCAGGAGTAACAGCTTATCTCTCTGCTTTAATGCTGTGTGAATATAGTGATAGTTTCAGCAAATATTAAAAAAGTAATTTTTCATTAAAGTAACCAACTGTGGCTTTAATGTACACACGAACCTGATTCTCTTTGCTAATTAGCTCAACCATCCTGACGTGCTGAAAACACTCAGATATCAGGGACTGAATCTGTATCATGATTATAGTTATTAGCCTTAAAAAATTTTTTCTTACAGTGAGCAGCATAAAAAAAAGTGAGCAATCAAATTCCTGTTTGAAGTTATTTTCCCGAGTCACCTTTATTTATATTCCACAATCACACAAATTAATTTAACATACCAAGACCTCATTATATCCTGATTGAAATTATAACAAAGAAAGTTACTGTATTTCAAAATCAACGAGAGTGCTTCACTTACTCCAATATGCTTCAACAACTTAGGTCAGTTTTTGATCATTGAGAATTTGATTTAAAGGCAAACAACATTTGTATCACAAATCACACTAATTTACAGAAAGTTTAACTGTGTTTACATGTGCTGAGATTTACAAACCCATGCTGTACCAAACAAAACCCATATTTCTGTTAACAAAATCTCTCCTTTTATTACTAAGGTAAAAAAAAAATCAAAAAAAGGACACTCGGGTGAGATTCTGTACTCAGCAGAGACAGTACTTGTACAGTGCTTTCAGTGTTGCATTTGAGTTTAACCTTAAATGTCCCTGTTTAATCCTCCCAGAGTTCAGACAGCCTTTAGAAGACCTCCAGGTCTACAGCATTGTAGACCACTGCTGTCTCCTCAGTGCCCACAGCAGCTTCCTCCTGACCCTCCTCTTCCTGTTCGGCAGCCTCCTCCAATGACTCCAAGGCCTCATTGGTATCACTGGCAAAAGTCTCCCTGGAGACGTCATCGTGCTCCTGCAGGTTCAATGTGCCGATGGCCTGCTTCATCTTCTTGGCCACCATGTGCCGCCTCCTCTTCTGGGCGGCCTTCTTATTCTTGCACTCCTTCTGGTGTTCCTCAAGGAATATCTTCTTGATCTGGTTCTTACTGATGCTGGGTGTGTTCTTCAGCAGGTTGAGATACACCCCACCAGGTGTCCGTCGCCTGCTGCCGTCCATGGTGTACACACCACCACTTTCCTCCAGTGTTGCAGTCTCTCCAAGCAGCTCTATGGCTTTTTTCTTACCGATGACATTAACAACGCGCTCTATCAGGTCTTTTTTAGGCTCTTGCAGCCTGTGTGCAATCTCATCCGTCACCTTATCCTCAGGATCGTCCTCTGTGATCTCATAGCGACCCTTGACGTCCATCTCAGCCCTGGGGCCTAGTCTCTCTTTAGCTGGCCTCTTCCTCTTTGCATCACCTCCTCCCCTCTCCCTCATGTACTCCTCCAGCTGGGTGTCCAGCATGCTCACCTCTCCTTCATTCGACTCGTTCTCCATCTGCCTCTCCTTCTCCATTATTTTACGGGCCAGGACAAAGTTATAAGTCTCCACGTTTCTGCTGGACATGCTAACTTCACCTTCCATACCAAATATGCCCAGCTCTGCAGCTACAGCATCCTGACACTGCTCCTGGACCACAGAGCCCCAAATGTTGTTCACTTTGCGGCCTCCCAGAGCGCCGGGGACGGGCATGCGGGTCGGCTCTGCCCGGGCGGTGCAGGCAGGCGGCTGGGGAGTGTTGGATACTTTCTGGCGCTTCCGGCGCCAAACAGCCGCCTCCTCGTCCGAAGAGTCCAAGTCACTGTCGCTGGACTCCACCGTCCTGCTGGTGCTGCGGTAGGCGGCGGCTGAATGCTGGGCAGCAGCTCTGTTCTGGAAGGACTGCCCGCTAAACGCTGGAGGAACCTGGGGTCGAGCTGGTGCTGCAGCGGCGGTTCCCATCTCAGTATCCGAGTTGGACCCGGAGATCTCTCCATCTTCCAGATCACCGTCCATTAGATCTCCGTCATGCGCCATTTCTTGCCTGGAAGCCACACCAAAGATAAAGGCTGTTGACTGCTGTGTTAACGCATCGGCTAAAGTTAAGGCTACGAATTAGCTATAACAGCTAACATTAGCAGCTAGCTATTTACAGAACTTAATATGAAACACGGCAGATGTTAATAAAAAAAAAACCAGAGTTTAAAACATAAATACCTTCAAATGTGTGACACGGCAGCTGACTCTTTGCTCTGCATGAAATATATATTTGCTTTGCTTAGCTCTTCCACTCACTGTGAATTGATATGAAGACGCTGTCAATCAATAGTCAAACTTGAGATCTCTGAAGAAAATAGAAGAAAATTCGCGCTAGGCTAAAGCCACACTTCCGCCTTCCAATTGTCAGACACTTTCAAAATAAACGTGAACATTGACTTTGAAATAATCCCTTTCTCCATGTAATAATACTGAGCATGCATAACATTAACAAAGAATACAAACCAAAGTATATTTTATGAAAAAAATCATAAAGTTGCAAATACATATTCAACTATGTGTAAGGGACTGTTCCTAAATAATGAGAGAACGGGGGTGGCTGTGGTGTGACTTTGTTTTTATTTTCTATCTTGACTCTCCCTGGAGCAACACATATTTTTCCTTGAGCCTTCCTAATGACTGGTGGAAAATGCATGACTCTGCCTCCACCATGAATAACCATATCTTTTTTATATTCATACAAACAGTAGGTATTGAAGCAAATGCAACGAGCCGATAGTATGGAGGGAGTGACAGTTATCATCAAAACAAACAGATCATTTCTGGAGCAAAATGCAAGCTGTTTACACTTCAGCAGATTGATTATCCTACACATGCACACACGCATACACACACACAGCGTGCACACAGCTGGCCTTTAGCAACGTAATTGTTTCCCATATAAACTGCTACATATACAACAGTGGCAGCAGTGGCCAGAATAACATCAGTACTTGCAGTAACTTGGCATGGCGGCCTCTAAACAAAGCACAGAATCTAATGTTCCTTACTGGATCTGGTTAATGCAAACAGTTTATTTTTGGCTAAATTGAAATGAGGCATGTAGAATAAAATGATCTTGATGAAATGTCAATATTTTAACTTGGGTTTGGCAATGTTTCTTGACAAAAGTTTTCATCCCACATGATCTGTTAAAGGACCATCGAAATTTGAAATTCAACAATAATAATAACAATAATTTCTGTTTCTACAGTTTCTGGCTGGTGTAATTATGGTGACTTAAAAAAATCCTTTCAAAACCACTGGTCGGTTTTGGGGTTTCAAAGGATATTTACAATAAATAAAAAATAACAGTAATTTAAAGTTGAATACTCCTCCATTAACCACAATTAGAAAAACACAAGTCCCTCTTCTGCGCCTAAAAAAAAAAAAAAAAGACTTACATCCCTCCCGTTTTGCAACCCGTAAATAAAACCCGTAAATAAGGAACTGTCCCTTAGACTAATTATTAATTTAATCAATATATAATGGAAAGGTGAGACATTTTACAGCACAGTTGCTTTTTAGATTTAAATATCAAATAATTTAGAAATGAATTGTACATTGAAAGTGAGGATAAAAGTAATAAATGAGAATACAAATAGTTAAATGAGCAAAGTGCTCACAGTTTACATCCACTATCCATCAATTGAATGTAAATACACCCTTTTAGATCATTTTTATACACCGTTATTTTATGTTTCTACTTTGCCATTTTAACTTGTTTGTATTATGACTTTTGTGGGACTGCTTGTTGTGCTCTGACTTTTATTCTCTTAATAAAATTATGATGTCAGCCCGGCGGATATAGCGTAAGATTGCGTCAGTGAAAACGACACATGCGCAACGTGACAGATAAACAATATGGCGGCGTCCCTACAGCGCCTCACGTCTGCTGGGAGATATCTCCTTCAAAGACAAGTACTGAAGACAAATTCTTTAAACAGGGTAAGGAAACTGTGTTCACAGTAATGTTTTTATACAGCACGCCCTCGACAGTTATCAGAATACCGCCTGTTAAGGACAAACACGGCGGCACGTCCTGTCAGACTCACTGTTTGCTAACAATTACCGTTAGCTAACAGCTGCGACACGCGCTGTTATTGCGAGATAATTTCGTAAAGTAAAATCTGACTTTTGGTTTGTGTTATACAGTATAACGACGGGGAATTATCGCTAACAGGCGGCTGGTAACAGCTTACGTCACTTTCCTAAATCTGCAGTATCATCATGACTGGCTGTTAATTCCTGTGTGTCCTCCCCCTGCAGCTCACAGCTGGACCTCGCAGACTTTTGGCTACTCAGGCTGCTCATCAGGTGGCTCTAAATGTTCCTGAGACCAAGGTGACCACTTTAGAAAATGGACTCCGGGTGGCCTCTGAGGACTCTGGGCTTACCACCTGCACAGTAGGTTGAAAGTACTCCTCTCTCACACACACACACACACACTCACTCACTCACTCACTCACTCACTCAGACACTTACTGTTCGTTTGGTCTAGTTACTCCATCTACATTAATAATTTAGAAAAGTACAAATACAGTTACAATTACAGTGTCGTGTATATTGTCACAGTGTGTAGTGTTCAAGTTCAATAGTCACTAAAATATTTTACCAAAAAAAAGAAAGTATTAATCCCCTCCAGCCCAAACCATCATAATCAATTTCATGACTGTTAGATTTAAAAAAGATTTTGAAAATATCCCCACAATTTCATGCAGTTATGGCTTTAATTGTTAGCACCGTTGACCTTGTAGAAGTCAATTACAGTTCTGCAAGTTCTGTATGCTGAGTCGTGGACTCATGTGACATGACTTGGACTCTTGTCAGACTAATGTCACAAAGTTAACGTCTTTGGACATGACAAAATCCAAATCGTCGTATAACTCGACTTGGACTTTAACACAAATGACTCATGATTGAAAATTCGTGATACCTTCGCCCAAGCCCAGTGATCAAAAAGTATGTCAAGGTTGGCAATGTTGTATAGTATATCAGGGTTTTTTTTTTCTGTTTTACAAGACAGAAACAACCAGTGTCATTCTACTTTAGTGCTGGTTAACAGAGCTATATGCTATGACAACAATTTCACAGCTGCTTTTTAAAGATGAAGTTCAGTTGTACTTGTTCTAACAAACTTCTTTAGGAAATGCAAAATTTAAATGCATTCATGATTTTTCCAAATCATATATATATATATTATTACTATGATGTTAAAATGGCATCACGTTTGGTGAACAGCTCATCATGACTTGTTTAGGACTTGAAACTTCAAGTTTAAAACATGGGACTTCACTCGAGACTTGTCAGTCTTGACTTAACTCAGGACTTGAGTGCAGAGAATAAAAACTTACTTGTGACTTGCGTAACACCGACATGGTCCCACTTCTGTCTGTATGCATTCCTTATTTGTGTCTGTCTACATATCAGTCAAAGACAGGGTAAAGGGAGTCCATCATACTTTAGTCACTGTATAAGTGGACAAAATTCAAGAATTCTAGAATCACCTCGTGGAGGAGAACAGGGTCAGATGAGACACTTTTTAAACTTTCTGCTACTACGACAAAGTAAATGTGTATATATTTTAGTCAGGAAATTGTTAAGCATACTTAAACTTGCTGAACATTAACAGACAAGTTCTCTCTAAAACGTAATCTGTTCTTTCTTCTAGTGTTGTCAGTTATAGCATTGTACTGATGCATATCAATCTTGATTATTTAAAAGTGCTTCAGTACTTATTTTGTGCAGTGTTGATGCACTGGTACCAGCTGGGCTTTTTCACTTTTTCTTATTGTTAATACTAACCAATAAAAGAAAAGTCATCAATGTCATGCTATACCCTTGTAATAAAAAGATTTATCCTGTAATAAAAAGATATATACTTTTATGCTCTTAATGTCAATTTTCCCCAGCTGTATCAAAATGGTATTGAATATTGCATATTTTTCAGGGTATTGTATTGAAGTTAGAAACGTAAGTATTGTGACAACGCATTCATGGTGCCTTCACAGATGTGTAAGTTACCCATGATGCTATGGGCACTAACACACCACCATACCATCACAGATGCTGGCTCTAAACTTTGAGCTGGCAACAATCTGGATGGTCCTTTTCGGAGGACACGCCGTCCATGATGGACTAGTCAGACCACAGCAGACTTTTCCACTTGTATCAGTAAATCTCAGATGAGCTCAGGCCCAGAGAAGTCATCAGCGATTCTGGATGTTGTTGATACATGGTTTTCACTTTGCATGGTAGAGTCTTAACTTGCATTTGTAGATGAACTGTGTTTACCGACAATGATTTTCCAAAGTGTTGCTGAGCCTATGTATACAATCTTTATACAATTCTTTATACAATCATGTTGCTCATTTAGTTTAAGAAAAAATGAGCTCACCACACTGAACATGAAACATTGTCAGAGGGAGTCAGACCAAAAGTTGTAGCATGGACAACCTCAGGGCTACAAGTCTATTTACAGAGGTGTCTGTGTGTCATGAGACACGTGATGTAATCTGTCCTAGACAGTAGATGTGTGTCAAGAAGATCCACTCCAAATTAAGATTGTACATTTCCAGGGTTTAACCTAATGCCTAATTAAGAGTTTAGCTTCATTAATACAGAAGGCAGCCTCACTGCAGGTGTTTGTCTGAAGTTGTGGTACAGTAGCAGCAGAGAATGTGTGGACATAAACCTTTCATTATGACTTCTTCTAGGTGGGCCTCTGGATTGATGCCGGCAGTCGCTATGAGAATGAGAGAAATAATGGCACAGCACATTTCCTGGAACATATGGCATTTAAGGTGAGATGGTTTCAGTGCAGCTGATTTTACTACTGCTAACTGGCCTTACTGGTTTGTTTTCTACTCGTTATTTGCACATATGCAGCTATCATAAAGACAGTTTCCTTTAAATAAAATGACATGAGCAGCATAGACAGAATGTTAAAGGGTAACATAATGCAAAAATAATACATGTAATGTTGATGGCTTCACCTGTGTGTGTGCATGTGTGTGACAGGGCACCAGGAAGCGCTCCCAGTTGGATCTGGAGTTGGAGATCGAGAACATGGGGGCTCACCTGAACGCCTATACATCCCGAGAGCAAACTGTTTATTACGCCAAAGCTTTCTCTAAAGATCTTCCACGAGGTACAGTGCAGCTCAGTGTTAGAGTGAGATCAAGGCCACAGTGACATGTAGTTATGGAAGTTATGGAGAAGTTTCATTGTTCCATTCATCTAAATAAAATTTTGTTGTTGTTTCCTGTTTTCTTTGTCTCAAGCTGTGGAGATCCTGGCTGACATCATCCAGAACAGCACACTGGGTGAGGCAGAGATCGAGAGGGAGCGAGGGGTGATCCTCAGAGAGATGCAGGAAGTAGAGACCAATCTGCAGGAAGTGGTCTTTGATTACCTTCATGCTACTGCGTACCAGTCCACAGCTCTGGGCAGGACCATCCTGGGCCCCACAGAGAACATCAAGTAAGAGCCAACATTCAGTTCAAATGCATAGCTGCTCTCATCTACAGAGTGTGTGTGCCGGTATCCTGTGGCAGAACCAGACTTGCTGTAGAAATGTTTCCCTGGACATGTTTCCTTCCTGCTGTAAGTCAGCTGTGTGTCATTGCAGGACCATCAACAGAGGAGACCTGGTGGAGTACATCACTACTCACTACAAAGGCCCCAGAATAGTGCTGGCTGCTGCTGGAGGTCAGAGCTCTTTATCTCCTCACCTGCTTGGTTTATACAGGCTGATGTGTTTTACATGAAGCAGCTAACTGGAATATTACTCACAGTGTCTGTTATTGGCATTGAAATGTTTTTGGGAATGATGCAACAATAAGAATTAGGTTAATGAAGAGGTCTTCTTAGGTGAAGTCATGAAGTCATACCAAAGTAAAACATGAGTTTGAGGTTGTTCAGACCTTCTGACCTCATATTCTGTCATGTGTTTCTAATCAGGCGTTTCACAAGATGAGCTCATTGATTTGGCCAAGTATCATTTTGGAAAACTCCCTGGCAGATATAAAGGTGAAGCCCCCGCACTTCCTCTATGCCACTTCACAGGAAGTGAGGTAAGGTGGATGTCTTCAGGCTAATACAACACATTGTTATTGTGTTTTAGTTTTTTTTAACATATTTAATTTATTCATTAAATCGTCATACAGTACATATT
>JAPZEB010000015.1:3016776-3030889 GCA_029783705.1 Chaetodon striatus | reverse complement strand
GGAGTTTCGCCCCAAACACACACACAAAGAGACACGTGCGCTCACACAGGTGAGCACACTAGAGCGCGGCTCGGGCCGCATTTTCCGGTATAGTATATAGTATAGTATAAGCGAGCCCGACCCAAACGCAACGCAGTTTGTTACCTGACATAGTTATTGTCATGACAGTGTGTAAACAACCATCAGTGGGCCGAACCCAGATTTTTTTATCGGACCCCCCACCCCCAACCCCGCCCCCCCCCCCCAAGCTGTAAACCTAGGGGAAACACTGAAGTTAATATTGTTAAACTGCCTCCAATTTGTGTTTAATGCCTTGGTAGTCTTATCCAGCTCTGAACCGGATGTATTCTCACTTAGTTCTCAGTTAACACATTTAAATCTTCTACTTGTCCAGTTCATTCAGCACTAACATTTCTCATTTGAAACAGTATCCCTTTCTTTTTTTAGCTGTGACCAGCAGCTCTATAGGTCACTCTGCTGGTCAGTCGGTTGACAAAATTTCCCCACCCCTTGGTAGCAGTTATTGTGGGAGTGGGCTATAACAAAAAGGTGCATAATCTCTCAGCAGACTCATAACTGTGCATAAAGGCTTTTCGTAAAATTCATCCCTGGGCCTTTTGCTTAAATACACGTCACACACAGTCTTGAACATTATGAAAACACATTCAAATTATCTGTTGTGTACTGGTGCTCCAACTATAGACGCAGCATTTGTTGCTCTTGGTGACAGACTATTTTGAGAGAACAGCTCCTGACCAAAAACCACAGTTGACTAAAAAGTGCAGGACAAGCTCCTTATCAGCTCATTTTACATCTTCAGGTTTTCTGTGGGGACCTCTACTGCACTGTAACAATTTTGTTATGTTGAGTTTGATTTGATGGACTGACCAGTTCGATCTTACTGGTCCTCCACAGAACAGGAATGTCTCTGAACTGTTTGAACATCCCCAACAGGTTCACCATGATGATGGCAGCCAGCGCAGTCTGGAAAACACAACAGAGGACCATACAGTGAAACAATACAGGAAGACATTAGCAATGACTCTGGGCAGTCTTTTGATCCCATTACGTGAAGCATGACGCAGAGCCACCAGCCTCTGTTTGTTCAACAGATTGAGATAGAAAATGAAAGTGACGCAGAGCTGCCAGACAGGATGCTGGCAGCTCTGCGTCATCAGCAACATCTTCACCCACCTGAGGGAGTGGCTGGAAGACAAAACCAATGGCCACCACCACCAGCAGCACCATGAGAGACGCCAGCAGTCCTGCAATCTGAACAAACACACACAGATAACTGTGTCAACATCACGTCATTCTAATTACAGTTTTACAACACCAATTTAGTCAAGTGAGATGGTGTAATAGCTCCTGTAGTGGAATTGTGTATGTGCTACCTGTGTTTTTCCACCAGTGCTCTCCTGCACCAGGCTTCTTGACATGGAGCAAGTAATGGCGAAGGTTGAGAAGAAAGAGCTGATGAAGTTACACAGACCAATGGCAATCAGCTCCTGAAAGCAGAACAACAAAAAGCTTTCGGCTCAGAACAAAGAAATTCAAAATGTGAACGTGTTCTGCAGCTGGCTAAGCAGCGAAAACATAGTTTTAAGGCAGTTTTATATATATAGGTGTAATTGATTTGCACATTAGTAATGGTGTTCCCCAAATACACTTGAATCATCCTCTATGGAACATTTTTGTTGTGCTATAGTGTAGAAAAGGGCATCCCAGACTGACACTGCTGCCCTTAGACTGTCATCAGCGGGAACTGGCAAAACGGATAGGCAAAGCTCTAATTCTGGCTGGAGACAAATCTATATCTGTCCGTGGCAGACTGCGCTGCCGTCTGATGTAAAGGAGTCAGTATTAAATTGAGACTGTGTAATTACCATGTAAAAACTCCTTGTAGTTGCATTAAATAGCAGTCCACTTCTGTGTTTTAGACTGTTGGTGTTAACACATGATCATACTGCAGTACATGTGGACCGTACTCTAGACCACGTTGTCAAGTGGACTGAAGCATGGATCGACGTACCATGCCCGGGAACAGTACACAGTAAGTAATCAAATACGGTCCCTGTTGTGAAAGCCTCCTTAAACCTCTATAGTAAATGACCCAAAAAAACAAAACAGTTTGTGGATAAAAGCAGGTAAATGTTTACAGTAAAGAGCCCAGAGCAAACAACCATGACCTCCAGAGAGGCTAAATGACGACATCAAGCACAGTAAGGTCAGTTATGCTTAGCTGAAGTTACAGTAACTTCCTATTTCCAGTAAGTCCAGCGTGACAGACATGACTTTCCATATTTGATCAGTTCCTGTAACATACAGCATATTCACCCAAATAAGGTCTCCTCATTGTTGGGATTTTCACTGTTATATAGAGCCTTTCCTGACTCTTGTTTACTTGCTCCAGTATCCATGTCACAGGGCAACATGAACAAAAACAATTCCCAAATACAAAAAAAACAAGGTCCTTTATTTTCACTGGGGCTCAGACCAAAGTACAAATTTACTTTAACTCAAGAAACCTGGCTACTCTATGAACCGCTTCATGCAAGTGATCATTCACATGACTACCGTAAAACCATGTTTATATCAAGCAGATCAGTGATCAGATTTCCCGTCTTAAGCACAGCACAAATGTGCCTCAATTTTAAATCTAATTAGTCAGACTGTGGTTGGAATCATTTTAACTACAAGGGAAATATTGCTAACATGTATTGATCTCTTCTTTCATCCCACTGCTCTTGTGCATCAGCAGTATTATTTCCGTTTTAATTCTTTGTCCTGTACAAGCTACCATACAAAAAGCAATTAAAAAACTCTGCTACCCTTACACATGGTAAAAAAGTCAGCTTTTTCCAGGACAAATCTCTAACCCCCTACCTCAATTACAGAAAAGAAACCGGGATTTTCTTTTACATAAGGGCGACTGTAACCCCATTACTTAAGTGCAAGTAAGCACACTGATTTTCAGGGTTAACTTCTTTGGCCCAAGATAGAGTTCATTGTGCCAGGATCTGTTTTTCATCAGCAGCTCCTCAGATGTTCACACTCACCTGGTTGCCATCCACACTGTAGCCATGCTTCAGGGCAAAGATCTTGGCAAGCGAGATGCCCATTGAGAATCCGACAATTGCTACAGCAAAGGAGTCTGTGACCAAACTGGGTAACAGAGAGAACTCTGGGACAGCAGGAGGGAGAAGCCTGAGAGCACATAAAATAACAGTTGTAGTACATCAATCCCTGTGTGTAAATATTGTCTTGGCTGCAATGTTATGACGGCTCCTTTAATGTGGTGAACAAGAGCCTAAAGCTACAAAATTCATACAATTTAGATATGACCAACAAGTTCTTCAGTAGATTTAGATCCCCAAGTTGTAAAATTCCATAAATTTCCATAACTGAAATACACCACACTAAAATTCTGTGCCAACAAAAAGAGAATGTAATGTCCTACCCGGTTGGTATCTTCCCAACCACGTCCACTTTGTAGCCCTCTGATAAGGACAAGCCATAGGAGACGCTGGTGGACACGATAACCACAATAATCTCTCCAGGGATGGGAATAGGCAGCTTCTTCTTGAATCGCTCATTTATGTCTTTGATTGCGTACAGGAAGACGAGGCACACAAGGCCCAAGATGAGAGTGGAGATATTGGTGCTGGTGATGTCACTGAGTACCGCCTTGACGCTCTAGGGCAAGAGTGTAGAATTTATGATGCATTTAATTCATCTATTTTTTTGCAATTACCAAACACACAACAAAGCATGATCTAGTAAAATAGCCACACAGAATTACTACTTTGCGGTTGTATCTTCGTGAACACTCAAGTTGCACTAATAGTTTACATCCATGTCTGTGAAAACATGGATGCATCACACACAGGGACACAGAGGATATGCTATCAGCATAGTTTTAGGGTGGACACCCAAGATTAGTGTCACCTATTCAGTATCTGACCAAATGTCTCCCCTTTTGTTCCTGTTTTATGAGTAATGGCCAGAGAAGTGTTTTAGCTGAACATTATGATGCCACAGTTAAGGTGACCTTCGACCTTTTGGATATAAGATGTCACCATGTTATCATCATGTCCTATTAGACAGTTGCTTAACATTTTGTCATAATTGGCAAATAAATTGAGTTATGGCCATAAACATTTTTTGTGAGGTGACAGTGACCTTGACCTTGACCTCAGTTTGTTTTTGAGTGGATATTTGTGCCTAATTTGTGAAAACTCCCTCAAGGCCTTCTTTAGATATTGCGTTCACGAGAATAAGATGAACGCAAGGTCACCTTGACCCTGACCTTTGGCCACTATTTTCTAATCAGTTCAACCTTGAGTACAAGTGGATGTTTGTGCCTAATTTGAGCTTACTCCCTCAAGGCCTTCCTGAAATACTGCATTCGTGAGAATGAGACGGATGCAAGGTCACAGTAACCAGTTCATCCTTCAGTTCAAGTGAGTATTTGTGCCAAATTTGAAGAAATTCACTTTAGGTGTTCTTGGGAATAGGACAATCTAAAAATGTAATGCCTTCAGCCACGGCAATTGCCAGTGCAGAGGCGTAATAAAAACAATTTTTTTTACTGCAGTCTTGCACTCACTCCTTCCACCTACAAACCATTAAGAAGCTTTGAAACTCACATAAATAGCAGAGAGGGGCCCACTGAAGCGCTGTGTTTTCACCCCCAGCAGGTACTTGAGCTGAGAGACAACAACGTGCACCGCTGCTGCTGTAGTGAAACCTCGCACCAGGGGCTCTGTGAGGTAGATTGCCACAAAGCCAAACCTGAGAAGGCCTAGGACAAACTAAAAGAATGGAAAATGAAATTATGAAAGCATGAAGAAAGGAAGAGGTAAGGTGACAGCAAGGTGAAAACAAGCTATACAGTTGTATCAAACAAAAACATTAAATCGAGGTGTTGATACATCAACAGTGATTCAGACATCCTGCTGCTGTGGGTAAACAGTGATTTTTGAGCGTGAGAACATTTCAGCAAGCTGTATCACTTTACTGCTGCGCTTTAACCAAATAATAGACACTCTTGGGGGGGGCGAAGGCAAATAGGCAAAATAAGCAGCAGCTTTCAGTTGCTGGCTGAGTGTGGTGGTTGTTTCAAGGCTCACCTGGATGATTCCCACCAGGGTTGTGAGCACAACAGCCACCTGCACCCTCCTGGCATCACGTGCCTCCACGTCCAAAACAGCAGACATGTTTTATCCATTTGCAGGCAGGACATAAAACATGGAGTCCGGGGCCTCCCTCACTGCAACACCCCCAATCATCAGACTTATGACTGCAAAGGTGCCTGCAGATCACAAACAGAACAGTCAAACATCAAAATATTTTACGGCTGGATCATGAAAGTGCTTCATTTCTCCAGGCTTGGCTCTGTACAGCATTTTGATGTCCACGGTGTCATGCATCTCTTTGAGTGAAAAGGCCATCTTGTCCAGCACTTGAACAGCAGCCCAGTAATGCCCTCTCACTCTCTGCCAAAAGTTAAGGGATCATCATTTCCACAGCCACTTGCTGAAGCCAACTGCTTCCTGTTGTTCACTTCAGATCAGGTCTTTTGTTAAAAGGTTGTGGTTTGGTTTATTGTGCCCATTTGTCAGATGGACTTAAAGGTTAGCTGGCATTTGAGATGACTTGGAGTCCTTCCGGGAAAGAAAGTAGTCGGATGGATGAGATGAAGGCAGTGGGTTTACTGAAAATTCCCAATCCTGGTGCTCACTCCAATTGTGCATCTTAAGATAGTTAGTTTAAGCGGACCTCCTGTGTGTGTAGGACAGTTCTACCTCATCATAGTGTTCTTGGCACTCACTGTGGGAAGAATTTGGCTGTAAAGGCCACTGACTGCTTTAAAGACCACCATTAATTCAGACCAGGATAAATCAACAAACAACAACATGAGGATTAGATTAGGACACCACAAGAATAAATTTCCTTAAAATATTGTGCCAAAGGTTGATGGTACAACAAAATGAAGAAGCCATACTGAAGCTGGCAACAGTTTTTTCCACCAGAAGCACTTCATGTACAGCCACATGAAAAAGTAGGCAGCAGAGGGGGAACACAAATTTAAGCACCTTAATAACACAAGAGATGTGGGCAGTGGGTTCACTGAAATGTCACAATCCTGCTGCTCACGTCAATTCTGGCCACAACAAGCACATCAAACATGTCCTAATCTGGATCAATGTGTAACTTGTGTGTGTGGGACAGAGACGGTTGGCACTTTAAGCTCATCGTATTTAATACAGATGTTGGCAACAGTTTTTTTTTTTCCACCACAAACACTTAATGCAATAACCAGAGAGAGAGTAAGCAGCAGACAGAAACAAAAATGTCAGCACAGTAGTAACACAAGACATTTTAACCAAACATCCATACTATATGTCACGGTACAGAGGTCACGGTCCATTGCCTGGAAAACTTGGAGTCTTTGGAGTAGTATAGCCGATGCACTGTTTTAAACTGTATCACATTGTGTCTAAAGTTAATTGAACATTTCTGCACATTTTCAAGACTCTCCTCCCAAATGTCATTTTCTATCTCTTCACCCAGCTCACTCTCCCAATTCTGCTCGAGTGTATTTGTATCGACATCAGTATGCCTTTGTATAATGTGATAAACGTAGGAAACTTCTTCCTTACTACAAGGATTAAAGATGTTGATACTCTCAAGAGAGTCATGGAAACATATTTTCTCAAAATTAGATACATATTTCCTCACGATATCCCGTATTTGCAAGTACCTGAAAAAATTGAAGGCCGGGTTATTATATGCTCTCTGCAACTGCTTAAATACACCATTCTATCAAGGTATAGAGAAACATATGTCTTTGATACCCTTTAGAGTCCAGTCTGTGAAAACTAAATCATTTAAGCCAGGGAAAAACACAGTCAATGTAAGTATTTGGTACTTTTATGTGTCATTTGATTTGCTTCCAGGTTGATGTTTACGTTATGTTTTATGATAATAATTAAATTATGAAATTATACATTTTGGGCCGGGCAACACAATGGTTTGAGTTTAAGATCTGAGAAAGAATAGTATCAGTAACATTGTTAACACTGTACTAAATTACAGAGAATTACAAAACCGTGCTAATGAACCTTCATTAATATAGGCCTATATTTTATCTACAAGTGCACCGTGTCACACACTGAGCAAGCCACCTGTTAATTACGCTGTCTGCAAAGCAGTAATGATTGTGCTAAGTGGCTAATGGGCATGTACCTACTTCCATGTTTCAGATGATACGTCATGTTTCTAGTCGACGAATGATAGACAAAGGTTAGCCTGCAGAATTTACATACCACCTTGGGTTCGTCCTTCACTCTCTCAAAATGATACCGCACTTCTGATTTCCTGCCCGATATGTTATTAACTAGCCTGTGACTCCTGTCTGACTGCTGAGTCTGGCTGCTCCCTATGTCTGTCATATAGGTTTTGATTTACTTTGACAAGGCGCAGCTCCTAATAGAGTTTCACGTTTTTTGTTTGTTTGTTTTTTTCTGCGACTAAGTGACCAATAAATTCTTGCCAACTAATGACCTTTTTGGTCGACTAACATTTGGTCAACTTTGGGGGCAGCCCTACTGGGAAGCCACTTGAGTCAGCTGCTGTGCCATTTTCCACCATGACATGATGCTCAAGTGAGCTGCCCAGTAGTAAACTTTAAAGGGCCAAAGCCACCTTCATCTTTTGATTTAATTAGGTTTTTTTTGATGATTCATACAGTCTTCTAACTCCATATAAAGGGCATGATAAACAACTCTAGCCATTTAAAGTAAGAAAGAGGGTTGAAAGACAGGATAGCTTGGAAAAGGTAGAAAAATCGTGGCAGAACTACCTTTCTGATAGCCTTTAATTTGCCCAACCTAAGACAAATGGAGATTTTTCCAGAATTCTACGTACGTCTGATATTCTTACCCAAGTTGTAACCTTATAGTAAAAGTACAGCTAGCTTGTGGAGATTTGTGCCTGTAGGATACACATAAATATGGATCAAGCTTGACTTTGCCTTAGAACATTATGCCTAATGTCTAATCTTAGTCATCCAGGCACATGGTCTCTTGTCAGTGTTGCATTCACTGCAACAGTCCTCCTTCAAATATCATCATGTGTAAATCATTTGTGTATTTCACCTTAGCAGCCCCACTTATGGCCACTGTAAGTTTGTGTGTGTGTGAGTGCACTGTGAAAAGGCCATCTTGAACTTGAACAGCAGCCCAGTAATTCCCTCTCACTCTCTGCCAGAAGTTAAGGGATCATCATTTTCCGCAGCAACTTGTTATCAGGCTAAATTTGGGGCAGAAACATTCAACAGCGAAGCCAACTGCTTCCTGTTGTTCACTTAAGATCAGATGTTTTGTTGCAAAAGGTTGAGCAGGTTTAGTTTGTTGTGCCCATTTGTCAGATGGACTGACCTTAGAGCTGACACTTGAGATGAGTTGGAGCTCTGTCTAGGAAAGTAAGTAGCTAGATGGGTGATATGTCAGGGGTGGGGGCACTGAAATCCTGCTGCTCATGTCAGCTGAGGACACGAATCACATCTGAGTGAAAACATTTCATCCATGTGCCATTTCAAAAACAACTAAAGCCTTCATCTCATAATCTGGATCAGTCTGTAATTTGTGAATCTTTAGATTTCTGAATCTTTATAATAACGACTCACAGTATAATTCATAGGTTCCTATGGATAATTCATGAGAACCTAATAACCCAGAGCAGTGCGATACCCCCTGTGAGTGTGGAACCGAGATGGTTTGGCAACTTTGAGGAAATTCCCTCACGGTGTTCTTGAGATATCGAATGAGACAGACGCAAGGTCACAGTAACCTTGACCTTTGACCACCAAAATGTAATCAATTCATCCTTGCATCTAAGTGGACAGTGGTGCCAAATTTGAAAAAAATCCCTTATGGCCTCCTTGTGATATCTCATTCACAAGAATGGGACGGACAGATGGACAACCCGAAAACATAACGCCTCCAGCCACGTCTATCACTGGCGCAGAGGCATAAAAACACGAAGCAACACAATATGTATACATCGATAAATAAACACAGATCTGTCTAATAAGTCAATGGTAAAAAAGCAAAATTTCATTTAGCATAAAATGTAAGGTGTAATCCTTAGCATGCCCAGCTAACTAGCTTACTACCTTAAGTAGTAAATCAGCAGTACTTCCAAGGCCAAGGACAAAATTATTGAGTAACTTCAGTTTTTTGTGAGGTTACAGGTTACGTTAAAAAAAGCCAGTGTATGACAAGCACATCCACTTTGGACTATTTTCTCACCAAAAAAAGCTGGTTGTGGATGCTATCAGAGCTTTGGCTTACGTTAGCAGCTCTGTCCTTCTCTTTACATCACATGAGATACTTTTGCCAGACACACGTGTGACCTTTTTCTCTTGTAACATTAGAAGTGAAAACATACTAGTTCAAAATACCAACGAGTATGTTGTCGGCTAAGCAGCCAAACAGTGTTTTGTAAGAAGGGAATAACAGTCTGATCTTAAATTTTACCCTATCATACAGCAACATAAACATATAGCTACTTACAAGTAATTCTACACTGCAATACAAGAACAATGCTTCTACTTTATTTCCAGGTGGTCTACATGGGTCATTAGTTGGGGAAGATACTTACTGTTTGCTCGAGACCTTTTACCTTTTGGCTGCCTTATTGGCACCAGCCACAGCTTTTAGGAGAATTCTAACCCAAAAGCAAAGCCTTTAAGAAAAGCATTCAGTTTTTTTTTTTACCTATGGATATGTGTCTGGACGTGCCAAAGAAGGTGTAGAGCAGAACGGGGTAGAATGAGGAGTACAGACCATAAACTGGAGGCACAGCAGCCAGCATAGCATAGGCCAGACCTGTGGAGCAGAGGAAAAGGAGAGATGTAAATAAACTGAACAGTCCCAGAAGCCAAGTGATTGCATCACAACCTCAGAGCTACAGAGATACCACAACAAAGACAGTGTGAAGCTGAAAGCAGCGCCTCAGGAGTTGGCAGCTGGCCCTTCACACATTTAACCCTTATTTAATTCCAAATGACTAGCCTGGCCAAACTTAGTTTGTGGCTACTGTACAAAGCCTTAGAATACCTAACATTTCTGGCTTCATCAATGTGTAAAGGTAATGTTTTTTAGGCTTTCAAACACACAGACCGGTGACAAATGAAGTAAGGTAAGTAATGAAGTAAGGTGTTTTTCAACCACAACCCTGAAGCATAGCTTTACCGCACCGTTACTTAACTCCTCAAGTCTGTAGAACTCCACTAAAGAGATATTCTTCCAAAAGATATTTCCCTCATTTCTTATTTTGAATTATGTGCATGTCTGAAAAGGACTTAAGACAGAGATGTTGCTGGGACTGCATGGCTCTGACCTTGAGGGAGCTGCACAACTCCTGTGCTCAGACCTGAGACCACGTCCGAAAACAGGTACTGCTTGACTGGATAAGATGGCAGCCATGTTAGAATGGGCAGAAAGCTCAAAGCTGCCGCTTTGGCTTTCTTAGATGAACACCTATGAAAGGAGACAAATGGATTAATTGTTTTTTGTTTTGTTTTTTTTATATCTGACTTTTCATGGCCCATTACAGAAAAGGCATCTTTTTTACTCCAGGAAGTCTTCCTGGAATCCATGTTGTTTTTCTGCTTTAGTTTCCAGCCTTCAAATAAGGCCATACTTCAGAAAACATGTGATACACTGTCATCTTCTTCCTCACTAATGTAAAGTGATTTTGCTCCACTCATCTGACTCCTAATCACCTGTATATACCAGTTAGCACATCTTTATGATCAAACACTGACAAGACACAGTCATTACTCTCACATGCTGCAAAAACAGATATCACCATGAGTGAGAAGGGAGGGTTAAGGCCCAAATGCACTGAAAGAGTCTGACACACACATTTTAAAGTGCAACTATTGTTTTAAATGGCCAAATACACACCAAAAGTGTTATGAGGTGTGGGGATGTCACAGGCAGAGCCAGTGGGAGAAACTGTGTACATTCAATGGGCTGCATACCACAGAGTAAACCTGGAAGCTAGAAACTTTTGTTTTTGCGTATGCGCCAGATAAGCAACTCCATTGGATTGAACAGACACCATCTTGAAGTCTAATAACTAGATATTGTTATACATCCAGGGTTTTTTTTTTAAATTGTATAAAATTTAAAGACAAACAAAAATGGAGCCGCAGTACCTGTTTGGAGAGAGAGAAGACAATATCTTATCACTGATATTAGTTGTAATTACTAATAATACTAAACGAACAATACTTTTAAAAAGAATGAATAGACAAGATGTATCCACATTGAGCCTGTTTTTAGGAGAATTCTAATTTTGGAGACTGGGACAAATATTTCTTGACTTGGCAATAGCATCTGAGAGGTCCATAAGATGTCTTGATACAAACATGTGCCTGCCTACATATAAATAGTGACCTTTTCTTGAAATACTGCTGGTTCTGTGGTGTGGTGTTCAGATTTGATGCCTGCAGTGCACCACAGGAGCAGCAGCTGACACATGTCAAAGGAGGCATGTCATTTATTGCTTTCGGTACGTCTGCCCGTTTAAACTCATCAAGAAATTCAACGTTAGAAACGATCAATCATGTCAACAAATGACTGTAAAGAGAAATTCTAATCAGTAATATTACCAGTCTTTAGAGGGATTTTTCTGTATTGTAATTTGTTGACTTGCACAGCCACATCTTCAGTCCTACATGCAGCAATTATAAAACAAAATACATTCACATTTCTATTTTTTTGTTGTTGTAAAATCTCTACTTAAACAAAAAATGTTACTACTGTAGGTCTGAACTAGTAAGATTGCCTTTGTAACTTTAACTGATAAGTCACAGACAGCGCAGACATACAATGGCTGTACACTGGGAGGTAATAATTTAAAAAGAATTTTCTAAACACACAACGTGTTTTCAACCTCACTGGGCATCGTGCCACTTAACATGAGAATATTGTGAAGGGCAATTACCCTTGAAAGCCTGTCCTCCTGTGGCCAGCAGACTCTACAACTTATTCACCTCAGGTCTTATGAGGGGTTTATCCTATTTAATATCATTGCTCATGAATATATCTGGGTTGTTAATCAGACAAAACAAAATGTTTGTCGCTTTGGGCTCTAGGGAACAGTGACCTGTTCTGAAATTTTACATTAAATTGCTGCACCCATACTATGTGTGCTTTATAGCTCCATATTTCCATTATTAATTAGTGTGTTTTTCAATGAATTGCTTATTATCTCTCAGTCCAAAAGATATCCTTCACTAAGTGCACTCCCAATTTGCCAAAGCGATGTCTTCAAGTTGCTTGTTTTGTTTGACCAACAGTTCAAAGACATTTGATTTCCAGTGACATTAATCAAAGAGACACATTTTGGAAGTTGGAGCCAGCAAATATTTGGCTTTTGCTTAACAGATGGTTTAATTATTAATCAACCGTCAAAATAGTTGGTGAAGGTTTGTTGATCAACTAAATTCAAAGCCTAGATTAATAACTTAAACGTTCTGAATTTTTATAAGTTACATGTAAACAATATAATTAACTGAGCCCAGATGGACTATTTCCTTTTTGACTTGTGTGGATACACTACCCCTGATTCAATTATTTGAACAGCTCTTGAGCAGGACATATAATGAGTTACATTTTTCAGTCTCAGCTTACCTGAACTTTTGTGCCAGCCTCTGTCGGAGGGTGGTGGAGTCTTCTTTGCGGTGGAGAAGCTGCGACCGGATGAAGGCTTCATCATAGACCGGACGCTCTATCCTGTACATCAGCTGTGAGCTTGCATCCTCCCGAGCTGCAGCTTCTTCTTGCTCCATTTCAGAGGCTGGAGGGCTGATCGTACTGAGTCAATGTGTGTGTTACCTCACCCACTTTATCATCTACGTCATTGCTCTGGCCAGTAAATCTTCATTCCTTTCACTGCTCCCGCTTTAGTCTCTCCGTCTGCACTTCCTCTTTCTGCTCACAGGGCAAGAGGACACGAGATTATCATTCAAACACTAACTGGTTTGTTTGATACTACTATATGATAACAAGAGTGGGAGTTATGATAACCAACAAGGCCTGTGTGTTTGTGCATTTTTGTGCTGATAACTTAAGCTTCAGTTGGATTTGCATAGCTATCACCTTTTAAGCAAATATTTGGCTAAGAGGGTAGCCTGAAGAAATTGTGTCGTACTTGTTTGTACTGTATATGTCTAAGGGCACAGTTAGTCAGCTCGATTCCACTGCAAGATGTTGCTTTTAAAGTCAGACAAAAGAATATGGCTTATAGCTTGAACAGGAAATAAATCACCTTCCTTATGATAGTCACTGTGTTGTTATAGGAATAGTAGTGAAGTGAATAGTGAATTTACAGTAACCTTATCACATGTGACTGAAAAAAGCCTTTATTCAATATGAACATTTAGCACATATCAGCTATACATACACATATTTGAATCCACAATTGCATTGCCTACAAAAAAAGTGAGTTAAGTCAACCACTTTTTCACAGCCATATATTTAAGGTAAGCACATACACATAATGTAATATGTGTTGTGTGTGAATTCCCATGGTAAAATGTGTATCTTTGTAATGTAGATTTTGTTCAGAATAAAGTACCTGACATGAAATTTAATTGACTGATTATGCTGTAACTAAATTATGTCAAAACAGACATTTCATTACATCACCTGTATATGGAGATAGATTTGTCTCAATATTATTTGTGTAAACACATTGACAACACATTGACAGGCCAAGTGTTAATGTGTAATCTGTAAATACAAAACACCTTCTACAAATTCAAAAAAGATTTGTTCACTAAAAGAAAAAAAAAAGTTTGCAAATAGAAAACAGATCTGCAAATACACAAATATGGAGAGATTGGTCTTAATATCTTGTTTGTTTGTGTGTTAATGTGCAATCTATAAAACTTTCACCAATACAATTGGTGTCTTTTAACTGGTCTGCGAGGCTGGTGGGTAAGGGAGATTGTGCCTTTGCAGTCGCCGCTCCAAAGCTCTGGAACAGCCTTCCACTCCCAATCAAATCCTCCCCATCCACTGACACTTTT
>JAPZEB010000015.1:2993301-3007518 GCA_029783705.1 Chaetodon striatus | reverse complement strand
AAAATTATGCATTTTGATGCTGTTATGCTGAAAACACACTCTGACTGGCCTGACAGTAAAATGAAGATAAAACATTTATAGTTATCAGTGGCCTCATTCCCACTGCATGACCTCATCAAAGGGAGGAGACAAATACATCTTCAATCACACAGTATTGGTATCAGTAGAAAAAAAAAACCTGTAAAAAAGAATCCTGTGTTTGAACATTCCCAGAGGGACAGATCTTTAGACTTTTGTTACTGATTTACCTGAAGAGTTTCTACATTATTGTCTGGGTGTTGATTTGTTGTAATAGAAAGAGTATTTTTTTTTTACTTCTCCTCAAAGCCACCCTAAAAAATGAGGTGAAAGTCCTTAGACTGTAGAATAAAATCTTTGAAATGGTTGTTTTAGCTTCAGCTTACATTGTTAACTGTATCATTAAGTGTCTAATTTGATAATATATGATAACCTGGGTCTGAGTTGTTTAAAGTGATATGAAAAAATATGTGCCTTATGCTACAGTATAATTCATTTAACTAGTATGTAAAGTTAGAAATATAAGAAAAAAATATGTGTACATGCTACAATGTACAACACAATATATACATAAGTAGGAATAAGAATAGCAATAACAAATATATACAGTATGTGCAACATGTTAAATATAAATTCAGGAGTGGTATGCTGTCAAATGTAAATGTAATGTAAATGTCAGCTTGGTCAGTGTCCCTACGCTTCAAATTATGACGTTCTGTGCACCCCTCTGATGTTAGTTCTTCACATGTAACTTGCTGCTTGATACATACAGTCAGTGAATACTTACTTACACACTTGAAGTTTATTTTATAAAAAATAAAATAAAGTAAAATTTAGGGCTGGAGTTAAAATAAGTATGTTTGTTACATATGTGACATCAGCTAACTACATAATATACGTCAACTTAGGGTAAAAAAAAAAAGTCAGCATTGACTAAAGGTTTCACAACGCCCCGGGGTATAAACAGTGGTCTCCTGGGACAAAGTCCTGTTTTTGTTTGACTCATTCATCCACACCAACCTTTTTCCTACGGGAACTTTGTTGCTCTTCACACTGTCACCTGAAGTCCTCTTTTGCTCCTGTCATAATTACTATAATTACTACGCATAGAGTGTCATAGTTTGAAGTGTAGGACCACTGACCAAGCCCGGAGTGAGAACACCCTGAACTATTGCTGATAGCAACTATCTGATCACAAAATTGTCAAGTATAAAATGCCGTGCAGAAGTGAAGTAGAGGAAACAAGAGAAACTGCTGTAATTGTGTATAATATATGCACATTTTTGTGTGTCAGGTCTGGCCTACTGTCTGCTGGCCTCTTTGCCACCCTGGTACGGACTCTTCTCTGCCTTCTTCCCTGTTGTCATTTACTTCTTCCTGGGCACCTCAAGACACATCTCAGTAGGTAAGGTTACTACATGTGTGTATCCCCATTCCTAACTGCTCTCAAAAGGCTGCAACCACATGTTCTCACCCTCCTTCTCTTTGCAGGTCCGTTCCCAGTCTTGTGTCTGATGATTGGCTCAGTCGTCACAAGGTTGGTCCCAGATGAGGGTCCGCCTGCCAACATCACAGGGTTTGAAGGCCTGACGAAGGACGAGCAGAGAGTGTTGGTGGCTTCGTCTGTGTCCTTCCTCGCCGGCATCATGCAGGTGAAACACACTCACCACAACCACACCGATTATCTTCTCAACAGCTAAATCAACAGTGTATGGCCAAATAACCTTTATCTTGTCAACACAGTAATTAAAGTCACTGTATGTGACATTCAGAGCATTAATATTGTAGTGAACAACTATGTGCTGTGTAAATATTTGGTGGAGTAATGGCATTCTGAGCAGAGAATGAAGTCACACTAACTCTGTGTGTTGTAATTTGAGCTTTTATGTGGTTTGTTGTGGTAGCCGTGCCAGCCACACGTGCATGTTATTCCATGTGAGTTCCTGAGTGTCCAGCTGGCTAGCTGATTGCTGCCTCTCTGCACTGTGCTCATGTGGAGGTTCTCTCTGATAATGCCTTTCTGTCCCACGACCGTTCTAACACCATTATCTCTGTCAGCACTGTTGCTATTGTTAGCACTATTTATGCAGTTAGCACCGCTACCTGCAAATCTCTGGCTCCGCCACCTCCGTGTTGAAAACCGTGTGCAGACAACCCCTCCAAAAACTCCCTCTAGAGCCTGTTTACACTTAATGATAACATGCAAACACAAGTGGACAGCTGAGGCACATCGCCATTCACACCTTTATCTATCATGCATCTCAAACTGACCACTTGCATTCAGCTTTTATTACTACCTACGTCACTTATGCTGGGGGATCAGAGAGCAGTTATTACAGCCACACTCTTGCTAGCTGCTTGCTAGCATGCTTGCTAGTCACGTCAGTGGTTGTGTCAGTACAGCTGGAGATATCGCTGTCAGCAGAATTCAGCAAGTCTCCTTCTATAGGTCAAAACAATGGACAGTCACACAACACTTTGCTCAACTCATCATAAAATGGGCAAGTTATAATAATGTCTTGCATTGATGACATAATTGTTGTAAGGTACGCATCAGAGTGCGTTAGCATTTACACTACAAAAGACGTGGTTAAATTCGTCCCAGACCACCTCGGCAAGTGGTTTGAGTGAACAGATCACAATGCGTTTCGGTGGTCGTCTACACCAGTATTTATTGTTGTCCACTAATGATTGGATCACCCAAGATGCATGTTAATATCAGGTATAAACAGTTACGTTCTGAATTTTGCGTACAGCTCCCTTAAAGTATTCTTGTGTACAAAATATAATATTGTAATCATCATCTTTAGTGTATCTTGGTACGAATGTCCTCCAGATCTAGACATAGTGTTCTGTTGCAGACCCTGACCTCTCTGCACATGGAGGGAAATTATAGCTGGGTTTTATAACGACCACCACAACATCCCCACCTCTTTGTCTCTTCCAGCTTGCCATGGGGGTTCTGCAGGTGGGCTTTGTTGTCATGTACCTGTCCGACACTCTGGTGTCTGGCTTCACCACTGCAGCTGCTGTCCACATTCTGGTATCCCAGCTCAAGTTTGTGTTAGGGTTGACCGTTCCAGGCATCAGTGGTCCACTTTCTATCATATATGTAAGTACAGAGCAGCTTTGTTAACACACTGTTAACACAGTCATAGAGTGTGCATCATTCATCTTTTAGACCTGACTTTTTTTGTGTGTTTTTCAGACCCTGGAGATTATCTTTAAAAAGATCACCTCGACCAATGTGTGTGACGTGGTGATCTCCTTAGTGATCATGGTGGTGGTGTTCATTGTGAAGGAGCTAAATGACAGATTCAAATCCAAGCTGCCGGTGCCTATCCCCATAGAGGTCATCATGGTCAGTAACATTGTACAACATGATCTTTATACATATTTCCACAGCCTGGGGCACTTAAGGCTTGTTAGTTATGTAAACAGTAATAATGACATAGCACTAACTTTGGATGTGACTTTTTATGAGTGTACAGGGGTATCATTTATAACAATCATTAATCTGATTTATGAGATCATTTATGGCGCATAAAAGAAAGCATTAATGTCAGTTCAAGGAAACAGCTCACTAACTGTAAACAACAGTTAATATTTCTCATTTTAAAACTGATCGCATGAGTCAGGCCTAACAATTCCTGTCATTCCTCCTCCAGACTGTCATTGCATGTGGAGTTTCATATGCGTTTGACTTCAAGACAAAATATGGCATTGACGTTGTTGGCCCTATTCCTAAAGGGTAAGACATTTCGCACTACAGCAAAAAGCAAGGAATTTTGAATGTTATGAAATAGCAATACTATCAGTGATAATTAAACTGAAAGGCAAACACCCACTAGACAATAGACTAGTCTCAGACCAGTCACATATTATTATTAACTGCCCGACAATCATGCCAAATGATATCAAACATGCTCTCTACTTTTTATATTTTTGGTGCCAGTGCTGCAGTAACACAGTTTAAATGTCAACAGAAATTTAAGTCTGGTGATTGTGATGACATGAGATCAAAGTCAGATTTTCAGAGGAAACATTGTCTAGTGGGCATTTGTCCTACGTGAGCTGGCAGCGAGCAACATGACCAACAATGCTTACATAGACTATCAGACTGATCTACTTCCTTGAATTGAACTATGGACAGGACTGATAACATTTTCATAAACAATACTTCCTTCAGTTGGCTCGCTCAAATCACACATAAATTATTTTTTATCACTTATCCTTAGCGTTAGCTACGCAATTAACCTCATCTGCTATTGTAGCTGAGATTTGCTGAGATAGAAATATTAGAAATAGAAACCGATCAGTCACAGCATCAAAAGCATCATTCTGCTGGGAAACAGTGGGTCCTGGCATTCATGTGGATGTAACTTGAAATACAGCACCCACCCAAACACTGTTGCAGACCAAGTACACCCCCACAGCAGGACAATGCATCATGCCATACTGCAAAAACTGCTCAGGAATGGCCAGAGGAACGTTCCAAAGAATTCATGAGCAAATACTTTCCAATACAATTAAGCATTCCTGTTTATAGCTAGGCCTACATGAATCGGACTTGTTCTGGCACGTCCCATGGATGCTCAATTGGATTGGGATCTGGGAAATTTGAAGGAAAGGTTGACATGTTGAGCTCCTTTCCACATTCCTTGGGCCATCTCTGAGCATTTTTTGCAGTGGGGCATGTGGGGGGATTGGGCTGATTGGTGTATATCTTCAAGATTGATATATTGCACAACTGAGATGAATAGATTTGTTTGTGGTACTCAAACCTTTGAAAAAAAAAAGACATTTGGAAAACTTGATGACTTGTAACAAACTATTGCAAGTAATAGGATACTGCGTGGGAATTCTCTTTCCTTCATGTTCAGGTTTTAAAAGTTAATGTAATTGTGAACAGCATAAATGGCATTCAGTTCATCGTCATTTTATCAGGGCATAGGCATACACCTCAGACAGATACTGTATCTCAAAAGGTGGAAAAATAAAACCAAATACTCGAAGTAAATGACTGTCTTTCTAAGCTTCCCAGTTCCCTACTACTTTTACATTAAGGACAACATGAATAAATCTCCCTCCCAGCTGTAACCTTTGTTGGGGGCAAAGCAACAGCTTCAGGAGTTTAAAGTTTATAGTTTTAAAAGCACATGGTACACGGTTTCTTGGTCTCTCATTCTGTCAGTTAGTAATTCATGGACCATGACATTGTGTAAAGATAATGAAGGCGTAAGAAAATAAAGCAATATCCATGTATCTGTACAGTTACATCCATCAGTGCTGGCGTAACTCGTGTAGATAGTTTTTTTATCAGCTCTTTGAGTTCATCTTTAATGACCGCCTGTCTGTAAAAAAAAGTGTCATTAACTAAATACAGTTATTCGCTTCGTCATATACTCTGTGCACACTGGAGTAAACCTGTGATGCTCACGTGTTTTTTTGCCATGAACTTGATGACACATAACCATAATGACATTATCTGAGGTAGAATTCAAACTAGGTGTCTCTGTTTAATAATATTTCAACACAATCCATCCTCAGGTACGAGGCTCCCATGCCGCCCAACCTGCACATCTTCCAGGACACAGCAGTGGAAGCATTTCCCATGGCCATAGTGGGGTTTGCTGTTGCCTTTTCTGTCGCAAAAGTCTATTCTGTAAAACATGATTACACCATAGATGGAAACCAGGTATGTAATGCTAAAATGGACAACATGTCAAGTAAAAGCTACATGACTTATCAGGATTAAGATAACAAGATGTGTTTTATGTAGGAGCTGATAGCTTTCGGAGTCAGCAACATCTTTGGAGCTTCCTTCAAGTCCTTTGCTGCAAGTACGGCTCTTTCCAGGAGTGCAGTGCAGGAGAGCACAGGTGGCAAGACTCAGGTAATCTAATATCTCATGTTTTTTTATTCCTTAGTTTTAACCATAATTAGAGCCATTGAAACATTGAATTCCAATCTGAGACAAAATCAGTTGAGTTTCATATGAGACAGTTCATTAAAGTCACAGTAAGGGACACATAAAAATTCTAAACAACATTGACCTCTAGTGTTTGAGCGTGAGGAAGTATGAAATTCCTTTACTAATTTTCATCAGATGAATAAGAAATAAAGCAGTGGTATGTCAGATTAACTAGAACACTTATATTTTCGGACATAAATTCAGACCAACATGTCTTGAATTTTTTCCATTTTTGTGTTGTGGTTTACAGTTTTCCATCACCTAAACTTCACATAAGCCCCTTTTAGATGTGGCACCAAGGGAGCGTTCCTCATCTCTGTAGTTGAACATACCTCTTCTGTTCTTTTCAGGTTGCTGGATTACTGTCAGCCATCATAGTGATGATCGTCACATTGGCCATTGGATTTCTTCTGGAGCCACTCCCGAAGGTAAACCTCAGATCTCCCTTAAACTCTATCAACATAGTAGTGAAGTCTTCAGAGTGTGGACTGGCTGACATCTGACCTTAGATTATTTATTTTACCAGTCTGTGTTGGGTGCTGTGGTCATCGTCAACCTGAAGGGTATGCTGATGCAGTTTAGAGAAATCCCGTACCTGTGGAGGAGGGACAAACCAGACTGTGTAAGTTCCCAAACACTTTGAAAGTAATGGCAAAGAAAGTTTTAAAAACCAAACATCTCTGCATTTGAAGATTGATCAGGGTCCTTTTGTGCTACCTAGCAGAAAAAAAGATGACATATTGAACCCTTTTAAAAACTCTCCTGTTTCTTACCAATGCCTGTGTCCAGGTGGTGTGGATAGGTACCTGTATTGCAGCCATCTTGCTGGGGCTGGATCTGGGATTGGCTGCAGGTCTTGGTGTGGAGCTTATAAGTGTTGTCCTCAGGGCTCAGTTGTAAGTATCTGGCCACTAACTCTTTACTTTTCCCTCAAATTAAACTTAGTAGCTATTATATTTTTTTGTCTTAGCTTGTAATTTACTTTCAAGTCTCGGCAGCATGCAGTTTTCCATTCGAAAATGGAAAGTCTGAACTGTTTCCTGAACTACTTAAGTCTGTAGTGCTCTAGGCAGGGCAACGTTGGTCAGCCCACCACTTGGGTCCTACTGTTAGTAGGATTGCAATCACATTTTGTACAGACATTCATGGTTTATAGATGCTATATGCAAAAAATTTCGGTGTTGATTTTTCCTTTAGCACCACGGGGTTTGGAGTGAAACATCTTCAACAACTATTGGATGGATCGTAATGAAACTTATACACATTCATGTCTTCATTTAATGCCATCATTAAGTCAATTGATCTGTCTAGTACTTTGGTTTATGACCAAATACCTGAAAACTAATGACATTCCCACCAGCCTTAGCCTAAACTGACATGGTGAATAAGTCAATATTAGGCCACCTGCAAAGCATCTGCCTGTTAGCACTGTCATTGTAAGTGTGTTAGCATGTAGCTCAAAGCTCTGCTGTGCCCAAGTGAAGTCTCATATAGCTGCTAACATGGCCGTAGAATCCTTGTCCTGTTATTGGTCGATACCAAATTGATTTTTTATCTTTTCTTTGCTTCAGTCCTCGCTGCAGTGTGCTGGCCAACATCAAAGGAACTGATATCTACAAAGACAGAAAGGACTATATTGATGTAAGTTGTCTTCAGTAACTACTGTTAAAGGGATAGTTTGACATTTTAAAGGGGGCCTATTATGTTTTTCCTTATTATATTTAATGGTACAATGTTGGATGCTGATATTAAACATGGCCAGAGTTTCAAATAATTAGGTAAATGTAGGTAGAAGTAATCCCTGTGAGCAAAAAACCTCAGGCTTTAGACCATTGTGAACACTCTGTTTCCAACATTTTTTTTTCTACTTTGACTACAAGCTGACATCAGCTCATGACAGATTTCTGCTCCGGGCACACTACTGCAAGTGTTGATATTACATACTGTGCTACAAGTAGCTACATGCTGATGTTAATTTACTCCTGTCAGGGGTCGTGTGCAGACCCAAATGCAGCACACTGAGGCAGGCAGACAGTGGGTAATTAGCTTTAATGCACACACCAATATACACAACAGCTCTGGGGTCTTTGGGTTTAGCTTGCTTGTAGTCTCTGCAGTGAGTGAGTGAGATGAGAGCACGCAGCCAAGACTCAAGAGCAGTCTGAGAGCTGGGGACTGTACTGTGAGTGCAGGTGGGTTTCTCGTGAGGCTTGTAGTGGAGTGAAGACTAAAGTAGCGGGCTGAACCAGGAGAGCTGAGGGAAGCAGGACTGGTGTAGACGAGAACCAGGAAGGGAGCAGGCAGGTCTCGGAGTTGGAGACAGAAGGCTGAGGTGATTACCAGGGCAGAGATGACGGAGGCGGGTCAGGAACAGTTACAGGGGAATCAAGCCGAGAGTGAATGCTGGAAAGTCTTTCATGAAGCCAAAGAACAGTCTGGCACTGAGGGGAAGGCAGCAGCCACTTATATGAAGGGAGTGCTGATGAGAAGCAGCTGTGTGCACAGGTGAGTGGAGTTGTCTTGATGAGGGGGGTGTGACTGGTTGGCAGGGTGCAGGTGAATGGAAATTTACCAGGAGCAGGTGAGGGAAAGAGGCAGACTGTGACACTTCCTGATTTGTGATCATTTTCCTGCTGGAAAATGTCCTGCTATGACGATTTTGGTTTTGAAGGTTTTATTGATGATTTTTCACAGTAGAAAATACCACTGGTCTCTTTTAAAGTTATTTCCCACTGCTGCATGTAGTTACATGCTAACATCAGGGAAATGTGTAATCTTGTTTGCCAATTATGTTAAATTCTTCCCAAAATTCTATTATTTTCGTGCTGGAACAGCAGCTGGTTTCAAAGCTTTCAATGATGTTTTTATGGTAGAAAGTGCTGCTACACTTCTTAACAGTCATTCCTCGACTACAATGATGATACAGAAATGCCAATATACTAAAGACCAGGAAACACCAACCAATTGGAGCAAAGTGGGCTTTTTTGAGAGAGGATCTTAAACAGACAGGCACTAGATCGGAGTGTCTCAGACAGAGGGTGAATACAGATGTTCCAGCACAGACAGTATGAGATAAATATTGTGTTTTTTAACATTAAAGTATGTAAACACATTTAAATGAAAACCCAAAATACAAGTATGAACCTGAAAAAGAACATAGTAAATCCTGATATCACTTTCATACCTGACCTTATATAATTTTTTGATTTATTTGAAATTGATAAAATAAGCACGAGAAGGGATGTTATAAAAATGTCTTTGCTGACAGTTTCATTTCACCTGTCCTCATAGAATTATTCCTGTTTTCTCCCCCTTCTCTGCTTTATGTTCATCTTACTTTTAAAAGAGAATACTTTACTGGAATTTTGGTATTTTGAGTAAAAAGTTAATGACTCTCTCCAGATATATGAGCCAGATGGAGTGAAGATCTTCAGGATACCATCACCCATCTTCTTTGCCAACATTGAGTTCTTCAGGAGCAAGCTGGTGGAAGCTGTAAGTACAACACTGACATCAGATTGTTTTTCAACTGAAAAATAATAAATATTATCTAAACACAGAAATTTAGCTAATTTAGTTTGTAACATCTCATTCAGTAGAAAATGCTGTAAAAACAACCAAATTAACTGTAAAAGTTCCTGTTATAAACAGACAGTTTGAAAAATAAAATGTAACAAATCTTATGTTTGACCTGATTCTCTAAAACTTGTGACACACTTCACATCAATGTCTTCTCAGATTGGATTTAACCCCTTGAGAGTGTTGAGAAAGAGAAATAAAGCCCTGAGGATGATCCGGAAGCTTCTAAAGAAGGGAGACCTTCAGTGGACATCAGTAAGTAATGCCTTTGACCTGATAACAATTCACTTTCGCTTTAGCAACACTTTCACTGTGCCATAAATGTCTTGAGTCTCCAATTTTTACACTGTCATTGTTGTCTTTTTCTGTTTTGATTTGAAAATGTCATCAAGCTATGCAATAAAAAAGTAAATGTTACCATCAGTTAAATACAATTATCGAGAATAAATCAGTTCTGTAAATTAATAGATTGATGGTGAATCTTTAGTTTAAAAAAAAATTGGAGCATGATGGTGTGATTTGCTCAGCAGATGGGCCAAGGTTCACCTCCACTTATCTCAGATGCAAGTAAATGTGTGATCATGATACGACCAGCTCTGTAATGTGTTGAGCAGATGAGGGTTTGTTGTGTTTCGTTTATAGCATGTCTACAACTTGTCACACAGCATTTACAACGGGCAGGCTATAATTGTATCTTCTTGAGTATAAAAGCTGAGGCTGGGCCCTGTAAAAATAAAAGTCTGACTAGGTCAGTGGCTGTATTCTTTCCAAAATTTACTTTCAAAGTACAGTTATGTGTGCAAGACAACCAATAAGCACCTTTAAACAATTGATTCCTAGAAAATATGGAGTGCCACGATCCTCCTGTGCTGCAAAACTTGTTGTTTCCACACTTAATCTCAGGAGGTTGTAGACAGATGAAGACAATGTAGACACACCCACCACTAGACCTTTGACCCTACAGAGACAATATCCCTCACCAGCTTCTCATCGCTCATTGGCCAAGTTTCCATTCAAATGTTATACAAATTTTAACCCACCTTCCAGAAAATCAGCAAAAGAAAACACATTAAAGCTGGGGTGGGCAGAAATCTGGAAAAAAGCAAAGAGAAAATGGCAGAATTTAAAAATACACCCTTCTCCTTCAGATCTACCCTCTCTGTCCTAAGCTCCTCCAACCAGACAACCATGGGCATATGCACACATTTCATACAGTAACCCAGTGTTTCCCATACACTGACTGATTTAATCTTATTTCATTTTAGAGCTAAACGCAGCGCATTCGCTCAGACACTCATTGACCCACTCTTGCTCTTTCTGTTCATCAGACCACAAATGAGACAAGAATCAGCAAGCTAACATTAGCTCCCAGCTGCTCTGCACTGCTTCGCTGGAGGACACACTGTGATTTGAGACTCTAGCTAAAGTTAGCTAATGTGAACTTAAAGCAGCAGATATGGGCAGCTCCAGTTCTGGAAAACTTTGCTGTCTTCCTTTTTTGGATGGATTTGCAGCAACCCTAACCCAAAGTCTCCCATCATGACATAGATTTTCTAAAGTCTGTAAAACAGAGCCAAGAGGAGGTGCATACATCTAATTTCTCTCGGTCCACTTGAATTGCATTATGCTCAAGTTTATTATGGGGTTTCAGCCCAGTGAAGCCAAAATGAAACTGCTAACCCCAGCTTTAATATGCGTTCCCATCCTTTTCTGTTGTGTGAATATTAGGAGTTGGATGCATCAAGATAAACAGTTGGTTGCTCTAATCCTCCAGTCGGGTGACAAACCATTACAGAGGAAGAGAATGCAACAAGATGACATTGATGAAAACAATGTGCAAAACATGATTGAAATATGACTATTGTTAGTTTCATTTGAGGTTGCATCAATACACCAATGTTTGTGTGGGCAGTAGTAAGGACTTAGTAACCAGAGGGTGGTCAAAATCTAATCTGTCCAATACACATTAAGTTCAATAAAGAGGGCACGCAAGGTAACTACAAACAGTAGTGCTTGAACTGCATGATTCAGTTTGACTCACCCCCTATTACAAGAACAAAGTAGCTCATGCTCACTCAATGCAGGAGGTGGCAAGGCTGCTACTGTGTTACTGTGCCAAGCAATTACGTGACTTGTCCTCTTTGTTTCTTCCTGGTGCTTTGGTTTCTGTCCTTTCTGTTTCTGTTCTGTCTTGAATTGCAGGTGAGGAAGACTTTGTGCTTCTGTGCCAGTGATAGCCATCTTATTCTTGTGAACCCAATATCTCAAGAACATCTTGAGGAAATTTTACCAAATTTGGCACAAATGTTCACTTTAACTGATTAGATTTTGGTGGTCAAAGGTCACTGTGACCTTGCATCAGTCTCATTCTCGTGAACACAATATGTCAAGAAGGCCTTGAGGGAGTTTACTCAAATTTGGCACAAATGTTCACTTGGACTCAATGATGAATTGATTAAAATTCGGTGGTTGAAGGTCAAAGGTCAAGGTCACTGTGACCTCACAAGTCATGTTATTGACCATAACTAATTAGACAAATTTTTACACAAATGTGTAATAGGACAAAATGGTGAAGTGAAATTTTATATCTAAAAGGTCAAAAGTCAACCTCACTGTGATGTTCTGCAAAAACACTTCTAGCTATTACTCAATGCCACATTTAAGGAATAGAAAGGGAGAAATTTGTTCAGATATTGAATTGGTGACACTAATCTTGGGTGTCCACCTTGGAGCTGTGCTGACTGTATAAATCTCCTGTGTTGCCGGGGGAAGATGCATGTGAAGCATCCACGTTTTGACGGACATCAATGTAAATTGTAACTGCAACTTGACAGGTTCACAAAGGCATATAACTGCGAGGTGGTAATTCTAGTTTGTTTGTTAAACATTTTTTGTGATGTTTGTTGCCGATAAATAAGAGTTGTCACAACATTTGCTTTGTAAACTTAAGGAAATCTTGAAGACTAGTGAGGACTGAAAAGTTTTGCCTGCAGTACCTTTGTCACATGTAACCCTGTGATGGACTGGGAATTCCTTTGTTTTTTCACAGTAGAATGTGCCGCAGCTCTGTGTGACAAACTATTTAAACAGTATTTTACTATTACAGAAGGGCTTCCTGAATACCTCATGTGGACCCATCAAAGAGTCAGAAGATGAGTGCAACAAGGAGGAGTTGGACCTGCCGACTGACTTCAAGGACCTTCCCACCCGGATTGACTGGAGCGCCGAGCTTCCCGCCAACATCGTTGTTCCCAGAGTGGATGTTCACAGCCTGATCTTGGACTTTGCTGCTGTCTCCTTCCTTGACATCTCTGCTCTGAAGGGTCTCAAAACGGTGAGCTGTTCATTCACAGAAGCAAGAGAAGCAGTTATTTCACTAAGGCTGTCCATCTTTAATCATCTGTACCTTCTCTACAGATGCTGAGAGAACTGATCCGGGTTGAAGTTGAGGTCTACATTGTGGCTTGTGATCGTAAGTATAAAACTACAGTACTTAAAGTCATTGCTTTGTTGTTATCACTTCCAACAGACATGGAATAAAAAACACTCTGTTGTTTTTGTATTTCTGTAGCGCACTAAGTCTTCAGAGGGGGCCGTATATTCCCTAAACTGGGTAATTTGGGATATGGGTAGACAATGATTTCTTTTTACTTTGCCCTCAGTTGAGCAACTTGTGCATAAAGTTTACTTAATTATTGCCACTTACTGTAAGTTAGTTTTTTCTACTGTCAAGTCATGGGTTCTGTTCAACACAATTGTGCAGCTTCAGATCCTCTCTACCCTATTGTTACACATATCTTTTGTGCAATTGAATATTTGCTGTGGCCATATGCCAGAGGTGGGACCAATTCATTGCTTTGCAAGTCAAAAATAAGTCTTTAGTATTTAAAATCAAGTCCAGGTCAAGTCCCAAGTCAACACTGAAAACTCCCAAGTCAATTTGTAAGTCCTAAACTTTGAGTTCTGTGTCCTAAAAAAGTGTTATTGTGCTCTTCACCAAATGTAATGTGATTTTAACAACAGAGTAGTAAGATATCAAATTAACAAAAATCATGAATTTTTAAATTTGTGTTTATTTTTTCAAACAAGTTTGTAAATGCAAGCGCGACTGAACCTAATAGTAAAAAACTAATGCTGACATTGCACTTACAGAGCGTATAGCACCATGAATCCATACCACAGTTAGCTCATAACATCCGTAAAACTTTGAATAATAGCCCGAGCTATTATTTGCTTAACTCACTGAAATCAACAGGCCTATGTTTGGGACAGGTGACTATGTGGGACAGGCCTTTAATTCCTTTCACATAGCACTGTTGTTCAGCAAAGATGGGAAATATAATCAATTGTTTATTTAAACCAGTGTGAATATTACGTGTATAAAAATTAGGCTTCAGATAACATATCAATTATGAATCATTCATTTGATCTAGCTCCAACAGACAGCACATTAGAAAGAGAGAGAGTTTAAGCACTTGAAGATTGCTGACACAACACCACTTTATCCTGTTAAAAAATATTAATAACTTACAGGGTAATCGAGGAATGGACACATAATTTGAGGAAGCCAACAACAGGTTTTATATATCTGAAGAACTTCTATAAAAAAATTAACTGCTTGGCAACCAGACCAGGCATCTAATTAT
>JAPZEB010000015.1:2948153-2958664 GCA_029783705.1 Chaetodon striatus | reverse complement strand
GTCAAGCCATGTTTTATGTGTGTTAGTTGACTCCTGTTATATACAGTCTGTGGGGCCAGCCCTGAGAGCGAAACTCTGTGACTGAGTGAAGGCTACCACCTCTTTTAAATTAAAAGCCACTGCTTCAAATTAAAAGCCATCTAGGGTTTCATACATGGCTCAGCCATATAACAGCTTTTAACCTAGTCTTATTTTTATATTGAGGCATCAGGGAACTGTTTGCTTAACTCAGGTCTTGTTTTTAGTCCTTTTCAGGTTGTTGGGACAGATAATGTTGTCGCAGCTAGTATAATTCATTTGAATCAACATGCATTCAAATCATATATTGTCATTAAATTCTCTTTAAAACAAAGAGGAATTACAAAAATACTTTGTTATTGAGCTGTAGCTAGTGGTTGTGTTCAGTTACCCTTTCTGCTCTGATTTTATTTTTTACTTTATTGCATCATATTTTCCTCTCTTAGACACATCAAGGCTCAGATAATCTCAAACATTTCAGAAATGTCACCTTAAAGTCATTAATTCCACCAAGACTGCTTTTCATGATGATTCTTTTTTTTTGTAAGGTTCCCCAACATTGCTTGTGAGCTCCTGACATCAGATGTGTCCATTATAAACGATAAGCTGGGCGGAGAGGAGTCTCTCCTTGAGGTGCTCTATCACTTTCTGGAGCAGGACCCGCCCCTCAACCCACTACTGGCCAGCTTCTTCAGCAAAACCATCGGCAACCTCATTGCCAGGAAAACCGAACAGGTGTGTTGTAAATTTTCATGGTTTGAGAATAGGTTTCTAGATTATAGCGCGAATAAGCAATCAATGTGCTGTCAATCCATTGTACTGGTTAGCAAAATAGACACTCAATACAAAACAGAAGTGTGGTATTGTGGAAAACCAAGCTGTTAGGGATCGCACATTCAGATTCACCCAGCTTTGAAACCTAAGGTGTGGAGCACTTCGTTTTGTTTTCCAGGTGATTACCTTCCTAAAGAAAAAGGAAGGCTTCATTGGTCTGGTGCTGAAACATATTGATGCCTCTGCCATGATGGACCTGCTGCTTCGCCTCATCAGTTGTGTGGAGCCCGCCCCTTTGAGGCAGGAGGTCCTGCATGTAAGCTATGTTAATATGTTGCTGTGTACTTCCCTTAAGTAAATACTAGCCTTTAAAGAATCTAAAACCATTTCTGTTTTTTTCTACAAGTGGCTGAATGAAGAGAAGTTGGTACAAAGACTCACAGAGCTCATCCATACCGGCAAAGATGAGGAGGTGAGCGTCAGGTCTTCTGGGAGTTCACTGTCACGATGTTGTCATGATGCTCTCTTTGTCACATGGACAAGCTATAATTATCTACAAGTATTAACATAACTTAAGAATTATCTGTTCATTAGGATTTTCTAATTCAATGATTTACGTTTCAGAGACAATCAAATGCATCCCAAACGCTTTGTGACATCATCCGCCTTAGTCGAGACCAGGCCAATCAGATGCAGGAGAATATGGAGGCCGACCCACTATTGGCTGTACTAGAGTCGTAAGTTGACAACAGCTTTTGGTGAAAGTTCTCAGAGAATTAGTCAGTCTCATCTTTGTCCAGTTGGCTGTGGTATTTGACGTGAGTGAGTATTGAAAAACCTGGCTGCATTAATTAGACACAACATTTAAATAAAGGCACCAGATTGGCTTTATTTGATGACGAAGCCAGTCAAACCTTTTTCCCATCTGCAGTTTGTTAATGATGTCACACAGTGTAATTGGCAGGTTGTGGTAAGATGTGTGCTCTTACATGTCCACACAAGCAGGGATTGTAAACATACTGAAACACTCCTATGTGGTTGTTGACTCCAGATTTGAAAATTCCCCAATCTAGCGTGGAGAGTTCTTTAAAAGGTTGTTGTGTGCACAAGGATTTGCCGGCAGAGCCTGTTTGACAACAGTTCAGATTTTTGTGCAAGTTTGAGTTTGTGCCCTTCATAAATAGCATCCTTGGTATACAACATCTCACCCATGAATGTCATCATTATCTAGTTTGTTTGTTGAATTTGCTACTGTAATAATGTTTGTCTTTCAGGCAGGAGAGTGTAGCGGGGCTCCTCAAGAACATGTTTGAGGGTGAGAGGAGTGAGGCCTCCATTGTTAATGGAACTCAAGTGCTACTTACCTTACTGGAGACCAGGAGGTCTGGGTGAGTCAAAGTGTTTTTTTGTTTTTTTTTCAAGTTTTAAGTTGTTACTGTAGGAGATCAGTTAGTCTGGTCCTCCAGGGTCTTTTGAGCAATAAATCCACATGGTAAATTTGTATTGTATTTACTTCTATAAGGAATCAGGAAAGTAGAGGAAATGCTGCCCTCTGCTTACTTTGAAAATAACACTGACTCAGTAACAAAATAACCATTTTCATCATTGCAAGTCTGTTGGCCTAATGTTGTTGTTTGCTTGTATCTTCCAGGTTGGAAGGGCTGATGGATCTGTATTCTCAGGGTTATGAAAGGTCTTACACTGTCAACAGCAGTATTTTAAATGCCATTGAGCCCCATTTAAAGGACTTCCAGCAGCTTCTTCTGGATCCCCCCAAGGTAAGGTCACTGAGCAGTGCCAAGTCATGAGGCAAAATTAATTCCAAACATTAACACTAGGCAAGTCGCAAAACCAGAAATTTAGTAGTCGGTACCAGTGCCAGTTAATCTCCACAATACCCAACTGGATTCCACAGTGACACAAAGCAATATATCCCACACACTATAACATAACTCCTTTTATTGTTAATCATTGATGATCTACCTTGGACTCAAAGAACAAGTCTATGTGGATTCATGATTTTGATATATTAATACATAGCCTACAGTATATTATCGTACTTCTCCTCCATTTTTGTTGTTCAGCACTTGTACATGTAGATGTGACTGTTGGTCTTCGTGGTAGGCTATTTGTCCCGCCGGGTAAAAAGTGACAGTGACAAGCGAGCGTTTCATCCAATGTTGAACATTTGTCAACTGTCTGCCATCAGAAAAAAAATGCCAAACATGCAGCCCTCAGGGTTGAATAGGCGCTCAGTGCCTCGTCATGCTACTGGTGTTTGCAGCATAGTGTAAGTACGTGGCGCTTCCATTGCAAAAAATAATCAAAATACGCAGGCCTCAGGAAAAAAACACTTTTCTTTTCGATGAATCAAGGCAGCGCTGTCACTGTAGCTGCACTTGTCGCTGTCTTTCATGTGTTGTCATACTGTTATGCTTGTAGGCGTCCTTCATCTTCCTTTGGCATTAAATAGAAATCTAAAGCTCTTGTAGGTACTTTCAGTACTGGAGAAAAACAAGTGCCATCATTTTTTTTCAGAATTTTGGCATAAACTTGGTACATCCCTAATAGGCACTTAGAAATTGGCAATTTTATGACCAGTATTTGATGGATTTTGTAAAACAGATCATAGTTAATCCCATCATTTGTAATAGCATATTTTTTTTAAGTTGACAGGTAGTGCCTTAATGTAGAACACTGTAGCCTTATCTTTTAAAATACTGTAGTAGCTGATGGTGAATTGGAAGTACAAATTTTTTATTGTCAACAGCCATGTTTTGCCCTCTGTGGTGCAGTTATAGCATTAAAAGTCAGGCTTCTTGTGTGTTAGTATCAAAACAAATGTGCTTTTCTCATTGCCTCTACAGAAAAGTGCAATATTGACGACCGTTGGCGTTCTAGAGCAGCCACTGGGGAACGCCCGCCTTCATGTGGCCAGGCTGGTGGCCGCCCTGCTGCAGACCAGTGCCCCCAGTATCTGCCAGGAGCTCTGCAATCTTACCACCATGGACCTACTACTGGTGAGGCTAAGTCTGGCTTGACTCTGGTCATTGAAATGTGTAGCCTCTGTTTTTCATTGCACACATAGTGAGTATGATGTGTTAGAGCCCTTGACGTTGTTAAAACGTGTTTTAGAGTGATGCTCTCCACTGATTCTGTTTGTGTGTCATATCTGAAAGAGTTTCATCAGATTTGCACAAGGTTGGTCATGAGGCACAGAGGCACTGATTACCTTATCACACCACCTGACCAAAGGGCAGTGGGTTGGCTTATTTGGAGCAGGCTCATATAAAACTCTCAAGCTCTGTGTGTAGTTCAGCAGACAGGGTGTTCAAATCCTCCACTGTTGCTCTCGTTAAACAGCACAGCGGCACTGGAGAAGTCATTTCTGGTCTTGATATTACCATGACGACTTTTTAAAATAACCATGATAAAAACAGAGCCGTGTGGTGTTGCAGTAACTGAATAAAAAGCATAAAAACTAAAATGTACTGTTGGTACATCTTGACAGCTGCTTGCTATTAAGGGAGGTGTCCACTTAATTTAGTGCTGCTTACAGCTGTTCTGTCCTCTGTCACTGACTTTGCGTGACATATCTCTCTTTGAATAGGATCTGTTCTTCAAATACTCCTGGAATAACTTTTTGCACTTCCAAGTGGAGTTGTGTGTGGCGGCTATCCTGAACCATCCTTCCTCAGAGGAGCGGCCCAGCCCAGGCCTCCAGAACCACGATGGGAAGCCTGCAGCCTCCAACCCTGAGGCTCAGGGGGAGGCAGCGGAGACAGGCAGGACCAGCGACCCACAGACCTCCATCCACAATGCCCTTGTGGCACATGTAGGTGGCTTTAGCAGCTTGATGTCCTAAACTTGCTAAATGTTTCCTGCTTTTATTATTTACAACTATTTCCATCTACATTCTGTGTTTGTGTCGAACCCTCAGCTCTTCCAGAAGTGTCATCTGGTACAGAGGATCCTTGACGCCTGGGAGGAGAATGATAAAATACAGTAAGTTTCCCTTTACAGTCACATCATAGCAATGTATTCAAATGCATTTGCATCAAAATAGAAAGTTTTTATCACTTTTAACCTCTGCAGCTGCTGCTTTATGCATGTCCTACTTAATATTTATGGTAGTACTTGTAAAACTAAAAATTGCATTTTTGTGTTTTTATTTATGTCAAGTCTATTACTGAAGTAAAAAGAATCATATGCAGTAGTGTCAAAATAAGCCCTTTTTACACAGAGATTGTGCTTAAATCGCCTCTTTATGCTGCCTTTACATTTTTACAAAGAACCAAACGACAACGGCATCATTCTGCACCTGTGTGTAATTTTAGACGACAGGCCGGCATCGCAGAATCAAAACACGTGTGACAGGGATGTAACACAACTGCGTTGGCCTCCATTATGACATATAACATATGCATCAGCAGTGCTTTATAAACAATAACATTGGCATAACATGGCAATAACAATCATTTACCATCTCTCCTTTTTGACGGCTAATGTCATCCTCTGCTCAGAGGGTAAGGAGCTCCAGAACCTCATTGTTTTCTCAATTTGTGGACATTCTTGGCCGCTGTTCTTTTTCGTTGAGTTAGCTGCTACCTCCTACCAGCTACTTTTTAAATCCCCCACAGTGGGTCACATGCATGACACGTCGTTAAAACATCACACCAGTGCCGCCCATGATCCTGTCCTGCTGGCTGTCCCATTTATACAGACATTGTTTTGGCACTGTTACCACCTTTGCTTCCGGCTTAGAGGCGAGACAACTCTGTCCCCCCAATGTTGTGATCGTACCTTATATACAGAACGGCGAGGTGGCATAATGGCGCAATATTCCCGCCTTGAACAGGCAGTGTATGAAGGGCTATAGGGAACTGTTTCTCATCAGAATCTTTTGAATACCTTAGCTGTAGGATCCCTGCCGAGAAGTCAGCAAACTGTGTGCAGTGACACCAGTGCATTACAGATTAGTTATGATGATGCTATGTTTAGTGCATTTGTGGCATTGAAGTGAAGTTACTTCATACCAATTGAAGGTCATGGTAAGTGTGTATTTGTTAATCTCAGGAGTGAGGGTGGCACTAGGAGAGGCAACATGGGTCATCTGACCAGAATCGCCAACATGGTGGTCCAGAACCTTGAGAAAGGACCAGTACAGGCCCAGCTCACTGACCTCATCAAAGGTAATCAAATAATGCACTTGGTCTGATGCCAGCCTGTTTCCTGTTTTATTGGAAAAGGCAAAGAAAATTAATCTCCCTGTTTTTGCAGAGCTGCCAGAAGACTGCAGAGGTCGCTGGGAGAGCTTTGTGGACGAGACCCTGAGAGAGACTAACAGGAGGAACACAGTAGAGCTGGTAAGATATCATTCAGTAGCACTCCAGTCCCTCTGTGTGGAAAGCTTTCTTTTAACTTCCTCGCATCTCCTCTTTTACTCTACCAGTTTAAGGCCACTGTGTTCAGGGCAGCCAGCTAATCAGGACAGGAGTGAGCAGCCCAGAAAAGTGTCAGAGCAGTCTTTATCCAGCTTTTCAGCAAATATTTCTTTTCACATTTGTAATTTAATAAATCTAAGAATATAAGAAACACAAGTCAGAAGTGTTTTATAACCCCCAACAACAATAGTGGCCATGATTATACTTTGCAGATTTATTCCCTCAGTGAGGTAACAGACAGCATACATATCTGGTGATACATTTTTAGAGGAGAAGGATACTGAACTAGGCATGTTTACAAAATGCACATGGGCATTTGCATTGCAAAAAATATATTTGCGGCATTGAAAGTAGTTTGGTATTCAAAAAGACTGCAAGTCTGTAGCCCTTAAGGTAAAACCTATGTAGTAAGACAAAGGCTCTGTTATACTGTAGGATGACCGAGGATCTGCTCTTGGTGTTGTTTCCAAAATTTCATTGTCAGTGTCCTGTTTACATGACGAGTTTTATGTTAAGGCACAAACACTAATATTTGTTTTCTCTACACTCCATTTTCACGAGTAAATTTTTTTTTACATTTGTCATTAACATGATGTTTAAATGTTTACCGAACCTCTGCACTGTGTCCTGCAGGTAAGCACCCACAACATGCACTCGTCCAGTGAAGACGATGACATGGAGAGCCCCTTTCCCAACGACCTGTCTCTCCAGCAGGTAGGATAGACACCACCATTAAAACACAGTGACACCTCACACCATTGTTACATGTAATAATTAAGAAATATCCGTTTCTAGAAACCTCTTCCATACATGATGATATGACCTTAAAGAGTGCCCTTTGACTTTCCAGGCCTTCTCTGACTATCAGATCCAACAGATGACTGCCAACTTTGTGGATCAGTTTGGCTTCAATGACGAGGAGTTCAGCGAGCATGATGAAAATATCAAGTACGTAGTGAAAGTCTTCCACAGCTTGTTGTCTTTTAAGGAAAACGAAACAGGTTTGCTACTCGGTATCAAACAACTCTGCGTCCCCACCTATCAAGTCAACACAACACTGTCCCTCTGCATCAGAGCTTAGTGATGTTTTTATGCCTCTGTACCTCCTACCTTGAGGGAATTTTTTCAAATTTGGCACAAACATCCTCTTGGACTCAAGATTGAACTGATAAGAATTTGGTGGTCAGAACAGAGAATTCATACACTAATTATGACCAAATTCGACACAAATGTGTAATGGGATAAAGTGATGAAGTGATGACATTTTATATCTAAAGATCAAAGGTCGGCATCATTGTGATGTCATAATGTTCTGCAAAAACACTTTTCTGACTTTTATTTAGCGCTATAACTTAGGAAGAGAAGGAGAGACATTTGGTCAGATACTGAATTGATGACACAAATCTTGGATGTCCACCTTGAAACTGTGCTGATTGTATAGATTTTCTGTGCTACCAGGGAAAGGTATGTGTGAGGCATCTGTGTTTGAGAAAGTGTAGCTTCTTTGCAGCGACATCCATATTTGAAGCATTGATAATTGTCATGGCTACAACTTTGTGTTTTATCCTGCTCCTCTGGTCATCCACCACAAGCTCATTTGGTTCTATTGATATTGAGCTTCAGGTGAAGCTCTCTATCAGTCCTTTGTACTCTTTAGTAAATATGGTCTTGAAGTGAAGACAGCATGTTTCTCACTGGGAGTGTAATATATCAATCTGAATTGCTGTATAGATTCAATAATTAATGATCCATCATCATCTTTAACATAGGCCTGTATTTTGAAATTCGCGTGGTATGTTTGTATCACCATTTTTGTCCAAGTGCACCACCTTCCTAAATATTCAAACAGTGCTAGCAGCCTAGCATCAGGCAGACAACGACCAAGAAAAAGACAGTGAGGACAGTTAATTGATATCATCTTATATCGATGCCAGGCTCCCGACTTGAATCAAATCAAAATCCTATCATGGCAGACTTTTTGATATCTGTAAATATCATATTGTCATTCAAAGAATCGATATAATAGCATATCGTGATGAAACTGTGACTTACAGCCTTATTCTCACTGGAACTATACACGTCAATTTCATAATAAATTTCATCAAAAATACACTCAACGCCTTTTATTAAATTCCTTCAAAGTCCTCCTTACATATATGAGTCTGGACAGACATGGATGTAAACTGCAATTTGACTGGTTGGTGGAGGCCTACAACCTGAGGTGGTAATTCTAGTTCATTCTCAGATAGGCTATTTGATTTGATGTCTGTTGTCTCATTTTAGTACTTCACTGTAGCTGTTTTGGTCTTTGTTGTTACACATTCAGTTACTCCACAGCAATCACCTTAACCTACAGGATGTTGGCTCATATTTTCTTATTTTTCTTATTCTCTTTCCTCAGTGCCACATTTGACAGAATTGCCGAAATAAACTTCAATCTAGATGCTGATGATAATAGTGTAAGTGTTGTGATGAAAAAAAAAAAAAAAATCCTCAACTCAGTTTGCTTTTACTGTCAGTGATATTGTAACAGCTACTGTTAATGTCCCTACAACAACTGTTGCTATTGTTGAGAGTTTGGATGGTTAAAGCTGTTATAAGTAACATAAGTAAATAAGATGCTCTAAACATTTTGGTAATTTGATTATAAGGCATTGTTGCAAAAAGATGACTGACTTCATTTAAATGTTTGTTTGTGCTCAGGCCAATGCGGCTGCTTTTGAAGCCTGCTGTAAAGAGAGGATACGCCAGTTTGATGATGCTGAAGAAGAAGAGGACATTTGGGAGGAAAAGGAGATGAACTATGCAACACAAGTCAAATCCAGAACAAGGTAAATCTGTTGAGGTTTTCTAGGTTTGGGTGTCTTCACTGCCGTGTTTAGTACATTAAGTAGCTCTGTCTTTGTCCCTTTCATCTCTCCTCATCTTCTGTCCAATGTCACTCTGTCACCAGGTTTGGAGTCTCCCAAACCTCAGAAAGCTCCAGAAGCAGCTTGGAGAACGGAGGCAGAGAGCGGGACCACGGATCTGAATCTGATGAGGACGAAGAGTCTGAGCAGAACACATCAGAAACAGGTAGATTAAATGACAGCAGCTGCCCACAGAACACAGCCGAGTGTCATGTAACCTTGTGAACTTTGAAAAAAGGCTCTTGTCTCAATTTGAAAGAATCATGTTGGTCTTGTTTTCAGGTCCAGGCTGGACAGCAAATTTCAGGGACTCTGGAGGGACTGCAGCATCCCAAACTCCAGCAGGGTGGGACAGCTCATCTGGGAGCGGAGCAGAGACACAGGGAAGTGGCTGGGCCAACTTCACTGAGTTCCAGCCTTTCTCCGGGTGAGAAGCAAACCTCTTAACATGAATTCACAAGTCTGCTAGGATGGGAAAAAATAACAAAAGTAAATTTTTATATTTTCAAGGTCATAGGGTTAACGGGTAACCGTTATCTCTGTTAGGGTGTTTCCACTGCAGGAACTTTCCCAGGGGACCAAGAAGTTCTTGAGGAGCTTACAAACTAAACCTGTGTTTTAGTTTCAGTACTTTCCAAATGTTCAGGGACATTAGAGACAAAGTTTGAAGCACTGACTGACACATACTCTGCAGCTGGTTCACTTTGTGGCCCGCTTCATTCACAAGATGAAGAAGTACTGCAACATCGATATTTGGGCGAGGGTCAGACATTTCTTGTTTTTGATTAACGTTTAAGTTATTCTTAGCTGTTTCTCTCAACTTTTTTAAAAAGAATTAAGAGTAAGAGAGAGAGAAGAGAACAAGCAGACAATATTCGCGAGTTGGAGTGAATGAGGGAAAGGGAGCGGGTGAAGAATTGAAATAAAACTTAATTGTTTCATGGTGGTTCCGTTCTAAGCAGAAATAACTTGCCATTACATACTCAATCTTCTTTTCCACCTCTTCATATTTCCTTTTCATTTTGTCCAACTCAAACATCAGTTACACAGCAGTAAATACAAAGAACAATAGGATGGTGCTGTGTTTCTCATCTGTGAAAATAGTGTCTCTTATGCTGCCGTCTGTTTTTGATCCTTTGATCTTCACGGTTCTTCAGATGTGGTGGAAGTGCAAACAGGAAAACAACAAAAAGGACTCTCAGTTCCTAGTTTAGATCCCGACAGTAGTTTATCTGGTTCCATACCTCCTGGAAATTATTTTATCAATCAGTTGATCAGGAAGAAGAGCTATTCTGCCTTACAAGGCCAAACAACTAGGGGTGGGTGATATGGCCCTAAAATAATATCACAATATTTCAAGGGTATT
>JAPZEB010000015.1:2935281-2948053 GCA_029783705.1 Chaetodon striatus | reverse complement strand
AACCAACAACACGTCCAACCTTGAAGCAGATGGGCTACAGCAGCAGAAGACCACACCAGGTGCCACTCCTGTCAGCTTACAACAGTAAACTGAGGCCACAATTCACACAGGCTCACCAAAACTGGACAATAAAAGATTGGAAAAAGACTGGCACATGGGGGAGAACATGCAAACTCCACACAGAAGGGCTCCCGCACCCAGGATCGAACCAGGAACCCTCTTGCTGTGAGGCGACAGTGCTAACCCTAACCCCATGCATCATGTCACAAAGCTCAAATCACCTCAAACTGGTTTCTTGAACATGACATTGAGTTCACTGCACTCCAATGGCCTCCACAGTCACCACATCTCAATCCAGTAGAGCACCTTTGGGATGGGGTGGAACGGGAGACTCACATCATGGATGTGCAGCTGACAAATCTGCAGCAACTGCGTGATGCTATCATGTCCATATGGACCAACATCTCTGAGGAATGTTTCCAGCACCCTGTTGTATCTATGCCACCAATAAATAAGGCAGATCTGAAGGCAAAAGCGGGTTCAACCAGGTACTAGCAAGATGTACCTAATAAAGTGGCTGGTGAGTGTAAATATTATACTATTTGTGTTTTGGACTGCTGGTCTGTCAAAACAAGACATTTCAAGGTGTCACTGTGGACTTTGGGGAACTTGTAATTGACATTTTCCTTTTGTTTTTTTGTTTTTTTTTGACAAACAATTGATCAAATAAATAACGAATAGATTAGATGGAAAATAGAATCATTACTTGTATTTCTAACATAACTGGAAAATAGTGATTAATTATGAATCATGGATGTAAAGACAATCAAAGACGTCAGAACTGCAATCAGGTGTACCAGGATCAACACACCTGACACAACTGGACACTAAACGTACAGTGACTGGGTGTGACCAGAGGGCTGAGGCTGTCACTGAATAAAGGTTAATTATGCATCTGCTTCTGTGCTTGGACAGACACCTCAGACTATTTGCTTCTTTGTGAAGTACTAGATGATTTTACCTCCGTACTTTAGGCCTCCAAAAATCCTTTAAACAAAACTGTGACAAGAAGTAATCTTCATTTTTAAAGTTTTTTTTTAATGGTGCAGTGTGTAGAATTACAAGTATACCTTGGCAGAGGTAAAAATGTAGCATAATCAGTATGTTTTCTTTAGTGTATAATCACCTAATAGTAAGAATCGTGTGTTCGTTACCTTAGAATGAGCCATTAATATCTACATAGGGAGTATCTGGCATGTTTCCACAGTAGCCCAAAATGGGCAAACTAAACAATGGCTCTAGATAGGGACATCTACATTTCCATCTGCGATGAGCAGCATTAGAAAAAACACTTTATTTTACATGAAACTGCTTTATAGAGTGTTTCTAAGCGGTTTAAATCAGCTGGTCTCTTTGTTTTGGAGATCAAGAGACCTCTGCGGATAATTCAGCTCCCTCTAAAAACTTCCTGAACATCTGGAACATCAGAGGAAAAAGCTGAGCACACATTAGCAGGGGCTTGGCAAATTGCCCATTTGCAACATGCCAAACAGTGTAGAGAAACACTGATTTGTAACATGCTGCTTTATTCACTGTTTTTACTGGTTTAAATCAAGTGATATGTTTGTTTAGGAGAAGACAAGACCTCTGTGGATTATTGAGCTCCTGGTTAAAACCTCCTGAACAATGAACACTAAAGTAATTCTCACCTGGGGAAGTTTTAGCTGACTGCAATCTGGAATCTTCACAGCTAGATTTTACTAAATCCCCCTAAATCTTACACACTGGACCTTTATGGAACATGGAAGGGCTCTATATGTCTATTTTCACATTTGTATCAATAAGTCAAATTTGTTCATCCTAACAGATAAAAATAAAACATCTTAATGTGTCAAAAGCATCCTAAGACAACAGAAAATGTCCTGTTAACAAGTATATTTTTTGCGTCTTAGGACGTTTAATAATGTGTAAGCATTTCACCAGTTTCAGAGGGGGAACTGACTAAACAGTATTTGGTATTCATTGTATGTGTCCACTAAATGGCAGAATTAAATTAGAGAACATCGAGCATAGTGTTAGGTCATCTATTCTGATTGTTACTGATTTGCCTTAATTCTTTCATACCATAAAGATGAATTACTAACAAGAGCCTACATGGTCAGCACAGTCGCTACGTCAAAAAGGGGTGGGTATGTTAACACTAACCAACGGCATGGAAGCTTAAATGTGTTGAGATGCATTTGACGCATTAAGACGTTATATTTTTACCTGTTAAGACAAACAAATTTGACTATAAATATGAACATCGAAATCGACATTTAGAGCCCTTCCGCGTTCCGTAGACCTTTAAACTTCACAGCTCGTTGACATACACAACCAGTGTTAAGGCATCACAATCAGCCAAAGGTACATTTTGAAGGGTTAACATAAGAGCAGCGTTTAATGCTCAACAGAGACAAATTAACTTACTTGAGTTGAGTCTCTTTTGGGCAAAATTCTAACCTGTCGAAGTCTGGAAAAAGAGAAAAGACAAGTTACAGTATCATCACTAAACAACAGATATATTTATTGTTACAAAACACATCGAACTTCCACACTCAGGGCACCATTTACAGAACTAACTGAATTAACTGTGTTTTATCCTTTGTAATGACTAAACAAATGCACCACTGTCAGCAGTACAGACCCAGTCCACACTCTCCGATGGCCACCACCTTTCCTCTGTGTGCCGATGCCAGCTCCATCAGCCCTGAGAGGTACTGGGACTCTCCATTCTGCTCAAACTCACTGCAGCGTGTCGGATGGCAGCCAACTGTGCAGTAAAACTCATCTGTCATGAAGAAAAATCAGCTTCTTAAATATAAAGGTGTGCAATCTGATGAGGGCCTCATAAAGTCCCTTTTAGGTCTGGCTCTACTTTATAATCTGAAGAGGCCCACGGACACTCAAAATCAACCAAACACTATTTGGTCACACTTTGTTCCATAACACATTCATTACCTCTGGTCTCAGCTAGTTTCAGAGCCTCCCTGCTGTCTTCAAGGTTTCCTCCTGTGATCATAAACTGATACAAAACAACAGGTTTTACATGACTTATCAGACAAAATTTGAAATGGCTTTTCCAATTCGATAACAAGACCATAAGCTCTATTTATACGATCCGTAGAATATGGTCGAAAGCAGTGGTTCCCAACTGGTGGGTTGTGGTCCAAAAGTGGGTCACGGGCCCATTCTGAATGGACTGCAAGTGACTCGCGGATGTGTCAAGTTTGTAAAAAAAACACACTTTAAGTACAGCAAATTTCTAGCACAGAGCTTCTTTTTGAAGTGCCGTTTCCTGCTGTGGAGTGACTAACAGACAGCGTCTTGACAGACACAGCAAACTAGCTCAATGACATGGCTAAAAAAAGCAAGCATGACACTGAATATATGTGACTGGGACCTTAAACTAATGACTAAGGAGAAGTCTGGACCCCGAGGCTGGACCAGTTGGGAACCACTGGTCTAAAGTGCATTTAGGTTGTGCCCAACTCCACACTGCATGTTTAACAGCACATAATCAGGGCACAAAGTAAGGTGCACGTGGCAAAGGGGTTGTTCTCTGTCTATGGCTGTCAATAGATTTAAAAAATTTACTAATTAATCTCATATTTTAAAATACACACATTCATATATATGTAGTTATTTGTGGAGCTGGAGGGTCACGTAGGTTTACAATACCAAAGGTTTATCACAAAATCACTTGATGACACCAACTCTCAAGAGGGAGAGACGCTGTGCTGCTGCCAGAGGAGCCGCTGAATGAGGGGAGGGTAATTCACAGTAACTCACAAAAAGAGTCTGAGAAGTCCGATCTGTTCATAAAAGATTCAGGACACCACAGTTTATGCCACACTACTGAAGCTGCTCCTCTTTTTGCAACCACTGCGGCATCACTGATTATTTCGCTTTCAGCCATGTTTGTTGTTGCCTTGGGTAACAGTATGATGTCAATATGTCAGCAAGTCTAGATATTGCGATTTTCCCAATATGAAATTTTCGATATTAAAAAAATATACCATTTTTATCATGAACAAGATGATATGGCACACCCCTACTAACAACAGTAACTATGCTACACTAAAATTGGAAAAAAAAAGGCCTCAAAGTTTTTGACTCTTCAGCCAAATGTTTTATAGGTTAAAAAAAAATAAAGTCATTTTTATGCCTAAAAACCATGACTCAAGATTTGAACGATGGCCCCAAAAATGCACTACAGTTGTAGTTACTGTTCTCTGCCTTTGTATTATCTTTAACAGCTATATAGATAATGCAAAGTTAAAGTGCGGTAATTACTGTTCAAGTGTCTATTTGTTTTTCAGTATTAAATAAACTGTCCCATTTGTGTTTGTGTCGTTTATATGTTTTAAAAGTAGTAACTGAGAAAATTTAAAGCAAACATCAGGAATTATTTTGCTGTAATACTCACTTCATCAGATTTGACCCAAGTTAAGATCACTTGACACCATCTTCATCACTGAACTTGCTACGGTCATTGTCACATTATCAATTATTTTGTCTTTGGCATCATCCTCATCCTCACCTTCACCATTTGCCGTTTTGCTTACTTGCAATTTTCCTTGGCAACAGGATCCCAAATCCTTGGGAGCACAGACCACAGTAACTACATTTACCGCAGTTTGCATTTGGTTTTGGTTGGATTGTGTAGTTCTTTAATTTTTACACCCTCTTTGCTTCAGAACAGAACAGGATTGAACTAGGATTTTTTACAAGATAGAACAGATATCCAAAGGTTTAATTTCAGTCATAGCTCAATTTTTTCACTTGGACTCAACAATAACCGGATCAGACTTTTGTGGTCAAAGGTTACTGTAACCTCACAAAACATGTTTTGGCCATAACTCTAGAATTTTCACACATATGTCTAAAAGGGTAAAATGATGAAGTGATGACATTTTTTAATATCCAAAAGGTCCAAGGTCAACTTGTCTGTGACATCATAATGTTCTGCAAAAACACTTTTTTGGCCATTACTCAATGTCGTATCTCAGGAACAGAAGGGAAGACATTTGGTCACATACTGAATTGGTGACACTAATCGTTGGTGTCCACCTTGAAAGTGTGCTGATTGTATGGATCTTCTCTGCTGCTGTTTTAAGCACCCATGTTTTACAGACATGGATGTAAACTGTCAGAAAAACATGGCTGATTTGCAGAGGTATACACCCACGAGATGGTACTTCTAGTTGCCATTTGACATATTGAACAAAGATCAAAGATGGAAATACTGCAGAAACTATTGTCATGTTTTTTTTACAGCTTGTTAACACTGCTTCCTGTTTTCTTGTTGATTTTCTACAGTACAGAGTCTGATCCCAGGTGCAGCTCTCCTGTGGGCTCGGGCAGCAGTGATGCAGATAAACAAGCCAAACAAAACCACGAGAAGAGTGGTGAGTGTTTACCCCCATGCTTAGAGCTCAGCTGACTCTGCCTGTTAGTGATGCACACTGTGCCCAACCTAAAGCACATGAAAGAATTGACTTTGTTTTGTTGTCAACTCAATTAACTGAATCAACCGTCTTTTGTTCGTCTCAGCAGATGTTAGTGCCTCCTCTGGTGCTTGGCCCGTGGGAGAAGGGAGGAAGGCTCCCCTCGTGGCCTCAGACAGCAGCTCCTCCGGGGGATCCGACAGCGAGGAGGATGACAAAAATGCCGGCACTCCTCCCGCCGCAGCCATCGCCTCGGAAACAGCCGGCGCCCCCGGCAACAAGACAGCTGACCTCAAAAGGTTTGCACCTTTTAGCTGAAAGCTTAGCTGTCAGATGCTGAGTGGTAAAATCCTCCTCTGTTGACCAGTCCACTCTGCAGCCATACACGTAAAGCTGCTCCGTGTGTATAAACGTCTATATTTGAAACATAATTACCACATTGAGATAATTATAGACTAGACTGGGATTTGAAATTACTGGATTCATTCAGTTTTGCCTTTCTAAGTAAAGTATATCCTGGGAGCTCCTCTGGTGCTCTACACAAAGTTAAGCTTTAACTGACATCTGCAAGTTCAGAAAGTAAAACAAGTTTGTAACTTGACAGCAGAGTAGTTACTTCGTAATAATGTTATTATTTTTCCCAGTATTGTGAAAAATTACTGTATTATTTTTTTGCAGTGAAGTTACCAATATATATTAGGGCTGGGTATTTGTATTCAATACCTTTTAAGGTATTAACCAAAGTACCCAAATACCCAAGGAGTGTGGAAACTTCTTCTGTCCAACAATACCTGCTTTTGATCCTTTTTGATCCTTTTTGAAAAAATGACTATTGGTATGGTTTTTCTCGCAGCCAATCACTGCAGATGTTCCTTGATTTAATGTAACATGAGACTGGCCTGCTCTCAAAGCAGCTACAACCTATACAGTCTGTGGTGTGGTGAAGTCGAGCACTGTGTATTTGATGGAGTTGGCAGTTCAGTGTGTCAAGATGCCGCCAACCTGCGAGAAAGCATGGGTCTATTATATGCCTGTGGCGTCTGGTAGCATTGGTGCACTACTGAATGCTTGTGTTTCCATGATGGGTATTGGATGTAGTAGGAAAAAAATTAAGTAAGCTGTGGATACATGTATGGCTTTAAGGGTACCAGTATTGTTACAGGTATCATAGATTTTTTTGAAACTATAACCAGCTGTGTGTGCGTCACACAAATGACTAATTTCACATGCACTCACGCTATGCTGCCATCTCTCATGCTGTCAGAAATAATCAGTGTTGGGCAGTAGCTCACCACAAGTAGCACTGTTACAAATTTAACAGCATTCTCAGCAGCGTGGTGGTAACGTCACTACTTTCTGAATCAAATAGCTTTTAAGTAGTGAAGATTTGAAGAACAAACTCCTTTCCCAGGAAAAGCTCTGAAGTGCAGCGGACTGTTTTTCTGCGGAGGTCTGGATAACAGTAAGGCTAATAAAACTGAGGATAGGTAATGTGACTGACGGCAGCACCACACCGAGGCATGTCAACGATAGGGTTGCCACCCATCCTGTGTGATAGTACAGGATCGTCCCATATTGAAAAATACAATGCACTGTCCCTGACTGATTCAATACAGGATGCAGTTTGTCCCATATTTATGTGCACACAATACTGTGCTTTTACCTGCTGGGAATGACATGAGAAATATTAAACAGCTATTAATAGCGCCCCTAACACTAATTCATCACACGTAGGCCTGCAAACCATCATTGCAGTGATATTCCAGTCTTCACTATAAAATGTCAGACAAATTATTGTTGATTTAACAAAGCCTTGAGGTAAAAAAATTTCCTCAAGGATTTTTAGTAATTGAATTATTCGATTTACTCAAGGAATCATTTCAGCCCTAGTTTCACGGCATTCAGAGCAGGCAGCCAGCGCAGCCAAAATGTTAACCCTGTGTAAGAGAGTGCAGCCAGAGCGAGCTTGATGTTGTTGAAAGCAAGGCAACAAGTATGGCCAAGTGACTGAATGCACAAGGGCTGTACCCCACTCAGGACTGTGCGCGTTGAATCAGATTAGGCTGTTCTATACGAATATTCGAGTTAGAGAGTTTAAAGGAGATCAGCGGGGCACTCAGTATGACACTGACATTTACGTTATACAGTAAACAAGCTAACTACACTAACGACAGATCAGAAGTGTGCAAGAACATTTCTTGCCAACACTAGATATAAAAAAAAAAATTAAAAAAAAGCCAGAGACTGTATGCTATTAAGTTGCTTTCAGCTGTAAACTCACCACTGTCAAACAGAAGGCAGAGCATGGCGTTATTTTGGTGCCCAATTGGGCAACGCCTCACCCTCTTCGGGCTGCTGCCTTTGTGTGTACATCAGTCTGTACTGAAGAGCAGGTTTAAGTGAAGAGCGCTCACTCTGCTGCAAAATCTGGTGACCAAAATGTCTCCAGCCTACACTGCACACTGATGGCAAAAAAACAATAGCAAATGACTGCTGCGTGTAAAGCATTCTGAATCGACTGAGGGGTCACTGACTGATAATTCGAACAGGGGGCAGCCCTAAAACGCACACTCCTACGCAGAGCTGCCTTTAGGCAAAACAGTTCTGCCCCAGGTGCCTTATAACTTCACTAAATCCAGACCTCTGGGATCAAATTAGTTCAAAGAAATTGTGGCAATCACTTATTACAGAAAACAATATAAGTAGGGTAGCACCAGTTAGTTTACTTCCTCTGTGGAACATTGCCCAACTATTTGCATAGGAGTGTGCATTGAACTTATTCATTGAGTAAATGCAAGATTTCCGAGGGCTGGCTGTCTTAGTCAGATGTCAAATTTGTTCTTAAAAATGTATAGAGAAGTCTGAAATTTTGAGTCCAGAACAGTATGCAATTTAGGAATTGTAAATCTGAAGAAACCCTGTTAGTAACACTGTTTAGTTCCCCTGATGATTCATACAGTAACAGATATCCAGGATATTGTGAAATCATTTTCCTCCTGAGATGAGTGCTGAGTAATAAATAGTAATCACCAGCACTGTCACTCAGTATGTCCATAAACTAAAAAAAAAGCTAAATGAAGTGTTCATTAAACCCAAAGTAGAAAATGTTGTTTTCTTTTGCCTATGCAGTGGGGTCAAAGGTCAGCCACAGAACAAAGAGAGCACAAAAGTAAAGACAAGTTCAAAGACACTGACTTAACTTGACCCTGCAGACTGTGCAGAAACTGTGGTGGAGTAAAATGTTTGTGTGTCCTGCAGCGAGGAGAGTCCGGTGTCTCTGGAGAAACTCTCCCTGTCAGATCCTCCAAAAGCTTCAGAGCAGCAGCCTGCTGAGGATTCACCTGTAACCACACAGACTGACAGGAAGTAAGTGGCCTCCTGTCAACACTTTGCTGAAATAACTCTGTAATTCTGTTGGTAATTTTGGAGAAATACAATCAATGTTGATGCATTATCACAAAAAATAGAATCTTGGAGATGTTGCTTTGCAGTGATAGTTAATTAATATTTTAAGCTTTGGCAAATTGGTCAGACTAATGCAAATTTACCGGCCTCTAGGCCTCTGATGTAGCCTGGTAAGACCATCCTGATGACATGAGGTCAACATTCTTTTTCGCTCTCTGTATCAGTCTGGACTCAGTGCCACCCTAAACACTTCTAGTGGGCGGGAACACTCACCTTGACAGACAAACTCCCTCAGCCTTTGCTGAGCTTTTGCCAAATCCAGTCTCTTCCAACTTCTTTTCTTTGGAGGAACTTAATGAGTGCTACTCTTTTTCTTGTTTATTGTTATTACTGACTGTGTTTCTGTAATAAGTTCACTTATTGCTGTGTTTACTAACATTAGAGTCAGCACCTGTTGCTTTGGGAGCCACCATTACTGTTTGATTGATAGATTGGCAGCTTACCTTGTCAACTATTGTGCAAATTTCAGGTTGTCCCGGCTCGGATTTTAATTTCTAGAAAGTATTTGGAGCTGCACCGAATCCAGACTGATGCACAAAGTGAAACAGAATGTTGAGCTTACATCATCAGGATGCTCTTACCAGGCTACTTGTGATGGTCACTTTATTTTGACTGTTTTCCATTTTTTTTATGGACCAAAAAATTAGTCAGTTAACTGAGAAAGGAACCTGCAGTTAAATTAATGTGAAATAGTCATTAGTTGCAGCCCTGTTGACCTGTAGGGTTGTACAGAGGTGTTGGCAGCTGTGTAGCTGTCACTTTTATTCTGTCAAAAACATGTTTGTCTTTGTGTCGTGATGAAAAACTGTCACCAAACAGTCCTGGCACTGTGTGAGGGCTGAGGTTAGCCACAGACAGCGTTGTGTGTCTAACTCAAACAACTGTCTGTGATTGTTCAAAGTCCTCTGCTGTAACTTATTTTGGTCCTACATTCTTTGATCAGGGAGAGATGGCTAAAGGCTAAACATAGTTCCTTATGACTGTTTTTTCCAAGCTAAACCCACACACAGATGCTCATCCTCCCAGGTTCTGTGTTTATGTGACCGTTTCCCCTGTCATCCTAACAGAGAGGAAACGCCACCACCCCAGGAAGTGTCGGTCAACGGGCCAGTCTGAGCGCGAGCACACTGCTAAATCCATCAGTGACGGTGCCGCCGACTGTCAGCCTCCTCCAGAGTGACTCCCCTAAATAACCTCACTGCAACTACGGTGTTTTTACTGAATCACTCGGCCATGTTATTGGACCTGGACACTGCCAATCAACACCAATAATGAGGCGGCGGAACATGTAAAAAAAAAAAAAAAAAAAAGATGAAAAATAAGAAACAAAACCAACAGACAGAATGGAGTGTAGAGGAATCATCTTCAAAGCCTTTTTTCTGATGTTGCACATAATTACGTGCGGTTTTAATGTAGCAGCGATCTTTGAAATGACAGAATCCGAGGGGTAACATCATCATTATTATTTTTTTATGTCCTGAAAGATTTCTCTCCTACTTGCTCGAAGCTGTTGGAATCCCATTGTTAGGGATTTTTACATCGTCACCCCTGAATGGATAGCACAGGCTAACTTTTAACGATGCCTCAACAATAAATACCTTTTTTTGAAAACTTTTTTTTTTTCTTCAAGCTTCAGAAAAAGCACTTATGCAGCCATTTACTGTACATTATAGCACAATGTAAGTGTTCTACCCTCATCTCTGCTGGCTGTCTTTACTGTCCTCTCACCCAGATCAAGGTTTTTTTTTCTCCATTATCCCGTGTTTTTTTTCCGTTGTTTTTTTTTTTTTTTTTTTTTCTCTCTATGGTCGCCGTTGATGCAACATCTTGTTGTCGTACATCACCAGGTTTTTGAATGTTCTGAAGTGCTTCAGGAGGGTCGGTGGAGGATGAGGAAGTGGTGGAGGGGCAGGTCGATGAACAGAGCTCTAATAGTATTACTGTCTTTTGCTCATGTGCAATAATGTCAATTAGCCATTTTATTTAAAAATGAAATTCAGCATTTTTTTTTTTTTTTTTTTTAAGAATCAATTTAGTGTTGGAGATTCATTTGGTGTAGTTTGGGGCAGACAAATTTGGATATAATCTCAACTTGATCGTTCTGATTTTTTAAATTTTCTTTTCTTTTTGTTTTGTTTTTCTTTTTAGTGCATGTATAACCGGTTCTCTGTTGACCTAGCTAGTGAGCTAAGACCTTCTGATTGTATTGACCTTTAAGTTCTTATTGCTATCCCCCTTAAATCAACCAAACATTATCTACCTATATTCAAATATTATCTACATTTAAAAGTAATTTTACAAGCAATCTTGAGATTACTATTGTTGTCTGTTCCTTTTTTTTTCTCTCTCCACCAAGCACTTACTCACAGGGCGAGAGTGGCATCTGGTAAGAGTGACGCTGTATGTTTTTTTTTTTTTTTTCTTTTTTAAAGTTTAATTTTATTTGTCTCTGAGCAGCAGGAATGGAAAGAGGGCAGGTCTGGGTTCTGCAGAGCTCCAGGCCTCTTTGGTGTACTTACTTAAATCATTTGACAGCGATCAGGTTCTACGATCATTGTTAAAAAAAAAAAAAAAAGAAATTAAAAGTGTCTGGTTGACCACATTAATACCAAAAGCTTTGCTTTGCCCGTCTGGTTGTCGTCCTTCCACCTCTGCAAAGATCCAGCTGCCTGGTATTGAGTGTAAAGGCTCTGCACACCGCCTCAGCTAAACTCCATATAAGGATGATTAAGGTGTCATTTGTCCTGCCCCCAACAGGTGCAGTAAATCTGTCAGGAAAGTGAGTTTGCCCACATAATCAGAGGCGAGGTCTGCAGAGAGGTCAGAGGTCAGGGTCAGCTACAGAGCAGCAGCCCAGGAGCTGGTAGGCAGCCACATCAACATACCACTGTATGGGAGGTATTTTATGATACACACTAACTGATGCTTCGCTAATGAAAGTCACTGGTGCTGTTTGTAAGTATGACAACTACACACTGGGCCTAAAGCAGCAACATTCTCTCATAGTTTCTTCTAAATTTTCTCTTAAACATCTTGTATGAGGAAAAAAATAAGACAAGTCAACTTCAGATGCACCAAAGATCCATATGTGTTCAATAACGAATCATTGATGCATAAGTCACCCAGCAGGATAACGAACACTCCCTAAACACTATATACTGTGAAAGCAGGTGTTGTACCGTGTACAAAGACTCTGGCTTATGACCAAGAATTTAAGGGATGTCACCCAAAAAGGCTGTAAGATCTTCAGTAGTGAAATAAACTAAAAGTAAATGTGATTTTTCCAGAGCATCAGTACTTGGTGTTAGAGGAAAATCAAAAAGCCAGCAATGGCTGGGTGCTGTAAAGTGCTGTAAATGTTGTGTCAGCAGCAGTGTTGTAGGAAGTATTCAGATTCTTTACTTAAGTAAGAGCACTAATGACACACTAAAAATACACAGTTACTAGTAAAAGTCCTGCACTGAAAATATTAGTTTAGTTAGATTATGTAAGTACAATAAGGGAAATGTATTTAAGTATTAATAGTAAAAAGACTAATAAAGGCTAATTAATTTTTGAATCAATCGTTTCAGGTGCACTTGTGTATTTTCATATGGTTAGTGTGCCAAAATCTTCACTTGTAAGGTAATAAAAGTTATCAAATAATTGTGGTAGAATTAAAAAGTACAATATTTCCCTCTGACATGCAGTGGAGTAGAAGTAGGAAGTGGTATGAGATTAATATACTCAAAGTAAAGTACCTCACATGTGTACCTAACCACAGTACTTGAGTAAATGTACTTAGTCCACCACTAAGCAGAGGGACACGCAGTAACCGA
>JAPZEB010000015.1:2878122-2890611 GCA_029783705.1 Chaetodon striatus | reverse complement strand
TCTCTGGGCACATGTTTTGGGGTCTGAGGACATCAGTCTCTACCTCGATGCTTGTTTGTGCTCTCTGACATCTGAATCACTGAAAAGATGACACGTGTACGTCAGTGTCATCCACATCTACTCTCCAGATTAATGCTGAATTGTGATGATGAAAACATCAGCAGTTAGTAGTTAGTTTTAATGTTGAGTGATGGACTTCGTAGAAAATATGACAACAGCAGTAAATAAGAAACAGCTGGCTGGAGGTGTTTTTACTGATTTACTGAAGTGTCTGACACAATTGATCTCCTTCAGAAATGTGAACACTGTGGTGTAAGAGCAACAAGTTACTTAAATAAAAAGGTATCAGTGTGTAAAAATCAATAATACGGAATAAGATCTTAGAAGAGTAACCTGTGGTGTTCCACAAGGTTCGGTATTGGGACCTCAGTTATTTCTTGTGTATTTCCATTTCCTGCTGCTCTGTGGCTCCTCCCACTCCTCTTCATCTCAGAGGTAAATACTGAACTTTATACTGCAGCACAATGATGTGACAGTTTTAGTTACGTCACAGATTCAGATTATTAATACAGCATATAAACCAACTCATAACTTAAGATGTATTATTAGAGATGAAATCAACCCAGCGGTGCGACCGTTATTAAAATGAGCTCCAACTTAATCAGCTGTAACATTAAAGTGATGAACACATTAATGCATCAATAAAAACCATAATATCACATAGATTATTCTGCATCATGAGAACTTTTACTTTTAGTGGGTTAATTATACTTTGATGCGAATACTTTAGTACTTTTGAATGATATTTTGAACGCCTGACAGAGTATTTCTACACTGTTTGTATTTTGACTTTAGTAAAAGATCTGAGGAGGTCTTCCACAGCAGCATGACTCATGATGTTCAGGGATTAAAATGAATGTGTTGTGAACCGTGCACATGCCTGGAACCAGTCTGGATAGAAGACTAAAGATTTCATTACGTTTCATTTTATGTACTGCTCGTCACAAATTACAATTAAGGATTTTTATTTGATTTAAAATGGACCTTTAATCGATGGTTACTCCTGTTTACACAGCCATTCGACAGAAACCACAAACTACAGAAACTACAGCAGCAAAACAAAACAAAACAACATAACCATCAGAACCACATCAGGACTGTGTCAGAACCTGAGAACCACGGAGTTCTCCCACACAGAACAAAACACCTCCTGCACCCCCACATGTTGATAAGAGCATCCATCCCTGAGCTGAGCTGCCAGCATCCCCTTTAACGTCCTGACTACATCCTGTGACCCCTGACCCCTCACACAGGTCTTCCTAGTTTTTCCAATAGCTAGCTTGGCAAACCCTGATAGGTAATTAATCAACGTGTGTGTGGATCTTTTCTTTGCTGCCGACTGAGGACCGCAAATGAAAAGTGGAAGTGAGAAATGTTCTCCTCAACCCTGAAACCAGCCCTGTAGCTGTCTGAAGACCCTGCTGAGCCTGGAGCACTGAATGAACACATGCTGAAGTGTTTCTGTCTCTGAGCAGAGAGGACAACTGTCCCCTGTCCCAGGATCCAGGTGCATCAGATATCTGTTCGTAGCCACGGCCCCGTGTGCGATCCTCCACTGGAGGTCACCTGTCCGTTTGTCAATGGACACAATGAAGGATTAAAATGTTCTGTCACCACTGGATTGATGAATTCTTCAGTTATGGCCAAAAACATGTTTTCTGATGTCACAGTGACCTTCGACCACCAAATTCTAATCACTTCATCACTGAGTCGAAGTGGACGTTTGTGCCAAATTTAAAGAAATTCCCTCATGGCCTTATTGAGACGTCACATTCAGGAGAATGTGACTGACGGATAAGACAACCCCAACACATAAAGCCTCCGGCCAGCTCTTGTCAGCTCAGAGGCATAAAAACATCAGTGAATAAATGAGTTACGAAAAAGGAGCCTTCGAACCTTCATCTGTAACTCTGACAAACAACACTAATGTCATGGAGCAGGAAACTGATGGACGTCCATTTGTACAGCACCTCTCTGGTCCTCTGACCACTCAGAGCTCTGATGTTTGAAATTTCTACTGAGGTGAACAGTAAAGTTATCTCCTATCTGTCTGACTGTCTTAGCTCTTTAACACTGAATGCCATGCTCACACATGCATTTGCACACGGATCGAGGCTGCTGTACTTGGTTTCACCTGCCACTCAGCCAAATATTCACACACTGACGGATCAGCCGTCGGCAGCAGTTTGGGGTTCAGTATTTTGCTCAAGGACGCTGTGACAGCAGCTGTCAGGTCGCTGTAACCTTCAGACTTTTTCCTTTGTGTCACAGGAACACTTCATGAACTGCCTGCTGACCTGCTGCTCCACACAGACCTGACAAATGTAAGACCTTGGCATTTCCAAAGAAAATGTTAACACATTCGGACTTCTTTACGTCCCGTCGTCCTGTCACACACTCTGCACCCCGACTTGTGTTTCTGTTTTTTAAGATCATTTGTTCACCGTATGTGTGTGTGGGGGGGGGGGTGAGAGGACATGAATACAGAATAGTCATGCACTGCATGTGTGTGTGTGTGTACTCCCCATGCTGTAGCAGTCAAACGGAGGCCGATATATCTGCAGTGACAGGCCTTAAACAACAGGCGAGGAAGATAAGTGAGGTCGGCGTGAAATATGATTAAAGCACAGCCTTCCCCTCGCCTTTGATTTAAAGGAGCATGGCACAAACAACTCATCTCATCCACCCACACACACACACACACACACACACACACACACACACACACAGTCGGTCGCTTTAGAGGAAAAGCATGGAAAACCCAAAAAGAGCAGAGAGGAGGAAGAAGAAGATGAAAAGAGCTTCGTCAGCAGTCTGAGGGGAAGTTTGGGGGCAGATTTGATTTTCTTGCTGCTGCTTCTGAGACGGAAAAAAATCTCCCGCAGGAATTTTTAATAAAAACTTAGACAAATGCAGCGTTTGACCGTTTTGACAACGTCCCCAAACCTGAGCTCTGAACCTCTGTTTATCCAGCCTGTTTTCAACTCTTCAAATAATGTCTCTTTGTCAGTGATTTCAGCGTCAGACACCAGCGCCAAAAGCCACCTTTGGCAGCGGTGTGACATGCTGCCAGGCGGCATCAGTTTGTAACACAGTTAGACAGAAGCTATTGCAGAGGTCTGATACGCCGCCAGCTGACTGAAAGGCACCTGTCATAGCAGTATGATACGCTGCTGGACGGCATCAGTTTGAAACGCTGCTGTTAACAATGTAATATAAGGACCTGGAAGGTCTCTACAGGGTAGATGGGTCCAACAAACCCTGGACTTTCACTTGGGAGGCTCTCCCGCGTCAATGAACAGCAAAACTATGTTTAATTCTAAACCTGCTGCAAAGTCTTGTAGCTGCTTTGAAACTGCGCCAACTTGGGGAAACAAAACAGTTTGTCTTGGGTGCATCGATACAGTAGATAAACGAGAAAGGACGGCAGAGGAGCACTGACGATAGTCAAGGACCGAAATGTTTCCTGATGTTTTTACGCACCCTTTTTTTGCAACTTTGAGCAACTTTTTCTGCACTGATCTCAGCCTGTGGACCTCTTTGTGGCTTTTAGCCCAGTCACATCAGTGTGCAGGTTGGAGCTCTGCCGTCCTTTTTCTAAACCTAACAACATGCTTTTCATTGACGTCCAGACGTTGGTGGTTGAGTCCCAGAATGTCAAAAGCCAACCTGGTCTCACTTAAAATCTGGTGCTTGGCCAGTGACTGCCAGCATCAGACACCGACAAAAAAGCCGTCTTTTTACATCAGTATGATGCACAGCTGGGCAGCGTCAGGGGGAAACGCAGTGGAGCAGAGTGAAAGTTAAGGTGACAAAAGTCCAAGTAGGGCAGGAGGGAGGGGTGATGGATGGGTCCAACAAGCACCAACTTTCACCCAGGAGGCCGGTGTTCACTTCCTGTAAGATTGTAAAGTCAAACCCTGTTCTTTTTCCCTAAACGCAACCACATGCTTTTGTTGGCTAAACTTAACCATGTGTTTTTGTTGTCGTCCCCGTGTTTGTTCCAGTTCCAGAATGTCAACCGCAGGCTCAGGAGGATACCTAGCGTGTAATATGTAGGTCCCTCTGACAAAGCGACAACATGTGATGAGAACACGCTGGTTAATCACAAAGTGAACACATGAACCAAACTAAGCCGGCGCCTCTGATCAGCTCAGTGTGACTCATGAGAACTGGGGCTGAAGTAGAGTCCTGCGTCTCCAGCAGACGACAGGAAGATGAAACTCTGCAGCACAGACTGAATGTTTCTGCTCTGGATACAAGTTTTGTTTGTTCTCAGTTTTTCTTGAGGCAGTTTGGCAAGTGATGAAGCAAAGTGTGGAACGCTGCGAGCGATAAACGGCTGCCATCACGTCTCAGCGAAGCTTTATCAGCAAATATTTATCTCCTGTCCTCCTGAGGTTCCTCCATCGCCTCGCTTCACCGTTCTGTAGTTTAAATATTGACATTTACAGTAAATAAGTTCCTAACTTCAGTGTGTTTCCTTCTCCACTGCGCCTCATTTTCTCAGAGACATATTCAGTAAATATTTCATGGAGAGATCTTCCGTCACTGCCTCCTACACTTCTTTAAAGTCTTCTCAAACCCACAGTCAGCAGAAACTCTTTCACCTGCACACTCACTCAGGTATTCTGGTTCCTTCAATCTTCTTCTTCACCTCAACTGTTGCTTTGAAGACAGAAATGAGGTGGCCTGTTAATAAATGAGCTGGACTTCCTTGAAGATGATGGTGTCGGAGTGAAACAGGACTGAATGAATGAATGAATTATTAAACATCAGAGCTCAGTTAAAGTTGAAATGACAGAAGAATGTTTCATTTCTTTGTCCACAGTTTTTTCTCTCCGACTCAGCAGGGCTCAAGTCTGCGACAGAAACTAATCTCACAACTTTCTGCCCTCCTGTTGGTCCCCGAGAGGAGCGGCACCTCCACTTCTTACAGTGTTTCAGATCCGTCAGAGCTCTGCTGTCACCAGATTATAAAGAACTTTTACTGTGTGACTGCAAGTAGGAGAAGTGCCAACATATCTGACACTAGTGTAACACTAACATATATTTCACTATATAACACAGTAGTTTGTTACTACTTTATTGTTAGTATTGTTATTACATCATTATATATGTTATAACATGTTATCTCTAACATATATAACGTCACCTGTATTATTACCAGAGTAGGCTGTTTGTGAGTTAAATGCAGTGAGAATGCTGAATGTTGAAAAGCTGAAACTGACAGTTTACTGGCTTAAATGAGTCAAAATAATCTGAAGTTGTAGGGTTAGTAGGAGAGGTGGGAGTGGCTTTAATATGTTTTGTTTATTTTTTTATTTTGTTTTCAAACTGAATGATACCAAAGATGTAGAAACAAACGTGGAATATTTTAGGTTTGTTGAAAAGCTGACACTGAGCTGCTGACTTCAGTGTGTAAGGGTGGGCTCAGTTAGCATGACTGTCATCAAAAAGTTTAATAATACCAATGATGTAGAAAAGATTTTGATTGTTTCATTTGTTTGAGGGGGCGGAGTTACATACGTGGGTTCACATGTTTTTAGCATGTAACAGAAGCCGTGGTTTCAGCAGCGCTGTATGGACACAGATCTTTCACAGGAAGTAGAGCAGGAAGTGACGGACTGTGTTATTATCTGATGGTAGTTGTGTCGAGCTCAGTGTGTCCAGTGGCTAACGCTATCCCTGGATGGTGGCCCGTGAGGTCAGCCCTCATGTTCGTAGTATTTCCAGAGTATTTTATTCTCATACGACTCTGTTGAAAATCACACGTGTCATATCCACGTCCTCCTTCTGTGGTAAAACATTTAAAATAAGTCCAGACGTTTGATTTAAACGCCGACGGCACATTTCTGATTCTCTCTCCGCTGCCTCCATCTTTGTTTTGATGAACTTCCTACCAAATGGTGCTGACTGAGACCTCTGCTGACCTCACCAGGAAATAAACATCAGCTCCATCTAGTGGACCGAAAAAGAACTGACTTTATTATTCTAGGACCAAAAGTTGGATTAAAATGTGAATTTGCAAAATTAAAAATGTAAATAATAAAGATCGACACTTGGCGTCTGTATAGAAACAATATCAACGCCCAAATATCAGGATCAGGATACCCCTTCATCTCTGTATCATCTCACCTGCAGCTGAATCTGTGTATACGCTGGTCTGAAGCTTCTTCCTTCATAAACACCAGTTCATGTGTGTACGCAGGGTTTCTGTGCGTCACATGGTTGGTGTATCTGACTCCAGGAGACAGGTGAGGTGAGCTGAGGCTCATTTAGAGGCAGCGACCTCCGAGTCTGTCATCACAGGGTTAACATGAAGGATCATGGTCCTGCACAGAGACTGATGTCGCGTCACCTGACAGGTGTCCTCTCCTTACTCTCATTCCTCACGTCTCTGTTTCACTTTCTTCCCTTCGCTCCTCACATATCTCAGACAGTTCATGGTTGCTCTCCCCTCCTCCTTCCTCCTCCCTTCTCCCTCCTCCCTCCTGCCCTGTGGGGACATTCCCAGTGATCAGGTGGAGACTGAGGCTGATTGAGATGGATGTCCCGCTGGTTGTCTGAAGGACGGGGACACAGTTGGACCCTGTTGAGGTCTCTGCAGAGTCGATGCTCTGATCAGCAGCCTTTTGTCAAATCGGCCTCTGATTGATGATGTTTGACAAAAGACGGCAGGTTTGTTGTCCGACGAGAGACAAACACAGACAGCTGACACTGAGCTCCGTGGAGACATCACAGGATCAGAGTTTCAGCAGGACGTGATGTCCTCTTAACTCTGATAACATGTCCATAATAACATGTAATGTCTCTGATAAATCTGAACATGTGTGGTAAATCACCTGAGCAGCAGGTGAGTGTTTCTGTGAGCCATGTGTTTGATCTCAAACAAACTCATGTCACTGATCTGCCATCTCCATGGTAACAGTAGAGCTGCAAGCAGCGAAAAAACTCAAGGTGTTCTTGTGATATCCCGTTCCCAAGAATGAAATGGATGCAAGGTCCCCGTGACCTTGACCTTTGACTACCAAAATCTAATCTGATCATTGTTAGGTCCAAGTGGACGTTTGTGCCAAATCTGGAAAAAAACAAACAAACAAACAAACAATAACAAAAACTCAAGGCGTTTTTGACATATTGTGTTCCCAAGAGTAAGATGGATGCAGGGTTTAGATCATGGTTTAGATTACGGTTTACCTCATCTAATTCGTTCATTATTGAGTTCAAGTAGACGCTTGTGCCAAATCTGAAAAAACCAACAAACAAAAAACAAAAAAAACAATTACAAAAAAAAAAGGCGTCAAGGTGTTTTTGAGATAACGCATTCCCAAGAACGAGATGAATGCAAGGTCCCAGTCACTGTGACCTTTGACCACCAAAATCTAATCAGATCATTAAGTCCAAGTGGATGTTTGTGCCAAATCTGGGGAAAGAACAAAACAAAACTTAAGGTGTTCTTGAGATATCGTGTTTCAAAGACTAAGGTGGTTAAAGGTCCAGGTTACCTTGACCTTTAACCACCAAAATTGAATCCATTTGTTTAAACTTTACGTTAGAACAACTCTGTAGTTAACGTGTGGTCACGTTTAGGCACAAGATCGTTACTTGGTCTAAACTATCTGGTTTTGGGGCTCACCCCCGACAGGAAATGGTTGGTAAAAAAAATAAATAAAAAAAAGTTTGGAGGATAAAAAAAATCACAGCTAATTGTTGTGTTTAATTTGTTTTTCTTGAGTCCTTAATATTGATTTTTATCAGATCAACACTGATCATTAAAAACATCTAACAAATATGTCACATAATGAAACTGATGTATTAACGCCACAAAGACACAGTAAAATAAAGTTTGATCTATCAGCAGTTCATAATCAGAAAACTCTGTATTCAATATTCAGCCTCTTTTCCAAACATTTATAGTCACACAGTTTTTTACCGTTGACGGACATTTCTAAAAGTTGATCGAGCACGGCTGTGAATTATTGCAGAGTCGTGAGTTTTGAGGAGAATTCATTCTCTTTTTTGTCCAGTCAGCCCTCTGAAACTAAACAAAATCAAAACCATATAATTAGTTATGGATCTGAAGACCACAGCTGAACACACGTCACTTCTTAGAACTGAGAAACATCACTGATGACGTCTCAGATCATCGTGTGGTTTTTGGACGTTTCACACTCAAACAGTCCTGTGACTCCTCCCACACACTGACGGTTCATTATAAACTCTGTGTGCGTGCCCTGCTGCAGCAAATCTGTCCGGCCTGTGTCTGTGTCCTTAGACTCTGCTGTGTCTTATTGTGGTCTCATGTGGACACCACACGGGGACACCATGCAGGGACACCACACGGGGACACCATGCAGGGACACCACGTGGGGACACCACAGGGGGACACCACACGGGGACACCACAGGGGGACACCACACGGGGACACCACACGGGGACACCACGCGTGTGCCGGAGGCTGCAGGAATCATTAAAGAGTGATTATGAACAGGATGAGCGGCAGCCAGGAGTGACACAGGCTGCATCTGCTGCTCGCTGCTTCCTCTCTGCTTTGTTAGGTGACTAAATGAGCTCAGCAGCTCCGATCAGTCAGTAATGACTCGCAGCACTTCCTGTTTGGATAATAAAATACCTGCTCTGCTCCGTACTGTCAGCGTGCGTTCACATGTACACGCCACAGAGGGACTGCTGAGTTCACGATTCATACAGAAAGTCATCTGTCAGGGAGTCCTCTCAGCTGTTGTTGTTGTTGTTGTTGTTGTTGTTGCCTGGCTGAAGTTGACATTGTTTGGTTGTCAAGTTTCAGTTTGCTGTATCAGACTTCCTGAACTCCCCCTGCTGGCAGAGCGGCACCATGTCTCTAAAGTCCAGTTCAGACCAAAGACTGGCGACGAGATGAAACCGTTTTAGGACGTCGCAGAGAAAAGTTGCAGTGTGTCTCACTGACAGCTCTCATGAGCTGTGCAAGGCACAGCTATCAACATGCACTGTCATACGTGCGGCTGTATGATCTGCACATCTCTTTCAGTTTCAGCTGTGAATCCACACACAGATCTGTCTGTCCAGCGTCTGTTGGATCAGACTGCAGCAGCTCACGTTAAGCCGGGACTAAAATAAATGTCAGATGTCTCGGGTTCAGACAGACAGACGTACATTTAGAGAGATCCAGATCTGCAGCTGCAGTAATCCTGCTCTGGTGTCTCTCAGCGAAGTGTGTCAGCCTCTTTGTGTCTGGATCTGTGTCGCCGCTCACACCGCAGCCGCTCTCAGATAACATGATCCAGCTTTAACACAAAGGCCAGGTGGAGTGACGGAGCTGAGGGGCGGAGATAAGGTCTGTCTGAGATATGAAGGAAACAACAGGGAGGAGAGGACCTCAGAGTATCACTGTCTGACGTGTGTGTGTGTGTGTTCTTATACATGCTACATAGTGAGAAGCTGTATTTTAGCAACAAAGTGAGGACATTTTTGGAAAGTGAGGACATTTTGGTCGGTCCTCACTTTTTCATAGGCCTGTTTGAGGGTTAGGACTTGGTTTTAGGGTTCAGGTTAGAATTAGGTTTTGGTTAGGGTTAGGGTAAGGGTTAGGATTAGGAATTTATTTGAGATGGTTAGGGTTAGGGTAAGGGGCTAGGAAATGCATTATGACAATGAGGGTCCTCACAAAGATAGAAGTACAAACATGTGTGTGTGTGTGTGTGTGTGCTTAATAGCTGCAACAAATCAAGTTTATATCAAATATGAGAGATGAAAAAAAGAAATTAATATTTGAAATGATTAACATGATCCTGTAAAAACTGTTCACAAAACACATAAAAAAAAGCAGGTCAAGCGCCATCAATCACGCATGATTTGAAATGACTGCAAGAAAGAACACATTCCTTAAGGAAAGGAAAACAAACTTGGGTCTGTTTGATGAACAGAATCAATAACATTGAGCTGGTTGTTGATTGGTGAAGCTTGCAGGACGGGAAAGTTACCTGGAGACAGGCCAGCAGCCACTCACAGGCCAGGGCCTGAGGAACCTTGTCTAAACTACAAACTGGGGACTCATCTGTCTGTAACACAGAGGAACCAGTGTACAGTAGGGTGCACACAAATGACACATATGGGTTACAACATCTGGAAACCACAGTGGGAAGGTGCAACCGATGTGTATTTAGAGAAAATAGACACTCCCTACTGTATGTACACCATGGCCATGAAGACGTGAGATAGGAATGGTTAGTTTACTTGCACAAAAACTGATTCAAAATACAGAAAGAAGTCACTATTTTCTGAAAATGAGATAAAAAAAATAAAAAAAACATGATTCTTACAAAATTTCAAAATATATTTTAAAAATGAGAGAAAATGGTAAAAAGAAAAGAGTCAAACAAAACAATGTTTAAAAAAAAAAAAGTTGTTTCAAGTAGCCCAAACATGCTCTCAAATAACACACAATGCTGCTGGTGCATGTTTCCTGTCCCGAAACTTTAACATTAAGGAAAAACACTGTAGCTCTTTGGCTGAGTTATTTCACATACCCCGCAAGTATTGAGTTGGTATCTTTTGTTTGTTTTGTTTATCTGGTTATGAAAGGAAATATTGTTGTCTGCTAACGTTGCTTGCAAAATATGATGATTCGGTCTGTATCTGATTGGTGGTACTAATCATTCACAAAGAAGGCTATGTGTGTTTTGCAGAGCTTTGAAATTAATGTCTCCCAGTAAACCCATAAGTAGGCCTGTCACGATAACTATTTTTCTCTGACAGTATATTGTCCCTAAAATAATTGCAATAAACAATATTACTATCATTTTGAGACCATTTTGTGAAACTGGTATAATGATAATCTAATAACATAATAATGCAAGTGCACCCTTTCAAAGAGCAATGAACTTTTAATCCTTAAGGATATTCAGACACTGGAATTAGAATATGAAAAAAAGACTATAACAATATATTTTTTAAAAAGTAATTAACATCTGTTAATATATCCAAATATAGGAAGAATAGCTGCAGCCACTGCTTTTTATTCTGGTATCATGTTAGTGACATTGTTATGTGAACAAACACGCATGTAAACAAACGGGCAATATTGAGGTCCACAAAACTATTTAAGTCGTGTCCATATATTGTTTAAGTTGATAACGTAATTATCGTGACAGGCCTACCCATAACAGTGAAAATGATGCCAAGACATCTAAACTGAAGTGTGTTTACAGGACATCTGACTGAGCTGTATAATCACCAGCCCTTAGGGACAGAGATCCGCTGTAAAATCAGCTCTATGAAAAACATTAGTGTCATTTTACAACACATGACTATGTGGATAGCAATCCATAAATCATTTAATTATGCATGCACAAAGAAAAGTGCTTGCACATTACAAGCACTTCTGCATGTGCATATCACAGTCTCTTTACACACATACACATACACATGAGGCAATACAGGATCCAAACCTCTCCATCCACAGCTAATACCTGCATCAAGCTGACATGGGTGCATAGCAATGCCAGCTGTTCGTGCTGAACAAGGCACTATGCTAGCAGGCTACGCCAAGCTCTACTTCTCTACACTGCTTACTGCCTGAAAAAGCTGCACTGCTGAGCAAGGCATGGGGTAACAAGGAGTGTATACCTCCCAGAAAAGCCAAAGAGTTGAAACAGCATAAGAAATTAGGCTGAAGAATGGTGTTGTCTCCACCCTTGGTCAGCTGTTCACAACAGCTTTGGTTTATATGACATCCAAATCACAACTTCGCCTTTTGCCTTTGTAGGGCACTGTAGTTTGTACAGGTGTCTATGTAAGAAAGAGATGAACAGTCAGCAGTTACCTGGGAGCCTCCAGCAATGGGGATGACACAAGTGAGAAGATTTCCAATCACTGTTTCCAAGGGGGCAGACAGGCCATCTACATGGACGGTGTAGATCAGACCTAGACAGTTCTGTTCAATCAAGAGAGGGGGACACAGAGGTCGAGGGTCAATGAAGGCATCTCATAGAGCCAGACAGCCCATCTACTGTAATAACACAATGCGGTCCCATGACGGAAAAGTTTATGTGATGTGCTAACACTACATCTGTCTACAAAGATCAATGCACCCAAACTCAAACACATGCTGGTCACATTTTCTACAAAAGATGCACAAATGCTAGAGCACTTGGGGCTGTTATGTGTGTCGTACCCTAAACACTTCGGTGTAGTCCAGTCGGGACACCAGCACCAGGCTCTTGGGGCCAAAGACCTGAGCTGGTTGGACGACGGCAAGCTCCTCATCCACCTCATCCGCCTCACTGGCCCCCGTCTTCTGCAGCTGAACACACAGAGGAAAAGATGTAACCGCAAGCACATCAGGCTGAGATTAAGGCTCAATCCCAACACACCCGTTGCCCCTACCACCCGTTGCCTCTGTTATTCACATTCACATTTAGGGGTAGG
>JAPZEB010000015.1:2863627-2874292 GCA_029783705.1 Chaetodon striatus | reverse complement strand
GAGCTACACTGGAACATGTCTACAAGTGTTGACTTACCAGCTCTATGCCTTGTGGGAACGGGCTGTCCTCCCAGTCTTTCTCAGGAAATCGCTGGAGAATGCGACCTTGACCTTCACCCTCCACTGCAGAGAGACACAGAGAGAGACAAATACAGAGGTCAGACCGTGTTATTTGCATTGTTTGTTGTTGTCTTGTTTCCTAAATAAGCTTCTTTGTGGTGTTGCTTTTTTTTTAAAGCCATCTCAATATGCTGATTTGTTTTCTTTTTTGTGTGTTTCATCATTTGCATGTTGGCATATAAATTATCAATTCATGTTAATGAGGCTCTATGCCAAAATCTCAGCGTATGAGTTTTCTGGACACAGTTATCAGGTGGGTGAGCCGGCAGCTAGCGGCTAAAGATGCTAACTGCATAAACAGTGATAAAAAAATGGCAACAGTGCTGACAGAGCTAATGGTGTTAACTAGGGGGGAGGCAGAGGGAGGGTGCTATGCTTCTGTATGAATGCAGTGCAAAGTGGCAGTGATGAGCTAGCCTTTGGGATGCACACATGCACTACGCACAGCCAGACCAGCTTTCCACAACAAACCACAGAGAAGTTAAGATTACAACACAGAGAGAGAGTGTGACTTCATTCTCTGTGGAGGACAACATTACTCCACTATATCTTCACATAGCAAAGAGTGGTTTGCTGCTGTATTATGCTCTGATTGTTGCATACACAACCTTTTAAAAAACGCAACATGCCACAGGGACTGGTCAAAGACTGACTGCAGTGGAAAACAACCAGCCTTCATCAAAAAGAATACACCTCTGGCAGGTGTGTGCAGTGAAGACAGGAATTAGATGTGCTGCATGTAGTCACTGGACCAAGCTGTTGTTTGTCAGAAAAAAGCTAAAGTGCTTATTCTATTGCTATACATGAACTACCTCTTATTGAAAGAACTATGCCAGCCTTGGATCCGAATGGACCTTTGACAAAGGTATTCTGAGCACCAGTTACATCTATGAAAATGACTAACTTGGTGCCTCACTTTATTGTAGTATGGTGTTTGTAGAGCTGATGCGCTCAGTGAAGCAACAGTACACTATGCCAGAGGCAACAAATAAATTAAGATTATTTTCTAATTGTTACAGCTGTTTTCATTTGTGTATATTGTCAGGCTGCTCTTTTAAATGAGTCCATATTTGCCTGTTTAACAGAGGTGTGATGTGTTAAAATGCTTATTTGCTGCTGGTTAATGAGGCCAATTCCACTGTTGGCCAGGGCCTGGCTCATCGCAGTGGCACAATGACATGACAAAGGCCAACTTATGTAACCACCACAGGCCCGTCTTTCAGCTTAGCTCCATCTGAAGCCCTGCAGGCTGCTTAATAGCAGCATTCATTCGCACAGAGAATACACTTAGCCTCCCAATACAAAGGATGTAAATCTAGCAGAAAATGGCACAAAACAAAATATTATCCCATGCTAAATAAAAGGGAGGTTTTCACCAGCATTAAGAGCGAACCTGGACAGTTTGAGAAAACAACAGAGCCTGTCACCCTTTACCAAGGGAACTAAAACAGAAGCATGGGCACACAGAGACAATACACAAACAGAAAGTAGGCCAGCTCCCAAACCACACAGGGAAATGCTCAAGTAACCCCCTCTCCCTTGCGAATTAGGGTTATGTGGACGCTTGTGGGATTGGTTCTCTGGAATAAAGTCATCAAAGACAAGAGGGTTTGTTTCCTTTTTGTTTTGAGATGATTGGCCCTCATCTCTGAGCTGCGACCTGCTCTAAAGTGCCTTGGCATCAACAAAAAGCACTGAACCTGGAGAGGGAATGCAATGAAATGCACTGTCAAGTCTGTAGCTTTTTTTTTTTGTTATTTTCCTGAAGTAAACACTACTGGTCAAAAGTTATTACAGATAAGAAGGTGTCTATTAATTGGGCATCACAGGCCCCAAATGTGTGCTACATGAACTCACAGTCAAACAACATCCTTGTAAACCACTGGACACTTCACCAGTATAAACATCCCACATGCAATGGGATAGAGGACAGTGTTCTTAACTGACCAACAGCGACCAACAGCTCTGTAACATGAATAACGCTAAATAAGTAAGAAGTGTAAGATTTCACTTTGCAAGACTAATGACATAGGTGCAGATGTTTCCAGTCGCCTCTTTGTCAGCTTCGTTAAACTTGTGCTAAATTTATGCTCTTATGTCTATTTTGCAAGTGGTGCTTTTTGTGGTTGGCCTTGGACGGTGGTGGTGTGTGGCTGCGAGTCACTCATCGGGAAGAGAAAATCAACTTAACAGTCTGTAAATTCTCCTGCCGATTCCTGCTAGTTAGCCTTCTTGAGGTTTTTGAAATGTAAAAATCAGTTAACACTGGAAAAAATGAAGAACGTGGGCACCGGCTGAACAAGAATCCTGCTAGTCATTGTACAGGCGTTGGAAAATAAACTGGATGACCTCTGTGCCACATCAGTTTCAAATGGAATATCAGTAACTGTAATATTCTTTGATTCACTGAAACTTGGCTAAATCCTGGATGGCACCATTTAACCAGGAGGCTCTTTTTCTACATGCCGATCTGATAGAGCAGAGGAAATCTTTCCAAATTGTTCCACAACCAGAGACCATGGATTACCAGAACCACTAGGAAACATGGACAAATGAAGCAGCAGCTAGCAATGGAAGAGGACATAAAAAAGGACAAAATCACATTACACAAGTTAAAGGAGCTGATGGAAACACATTTCTCGAGTTGTACCTTGTACAATTCCATGTGACAAATAGATGATTAATTGATTGACTCAATATAGTTTTAAAATTATTTTTAGAGCTGAGGTTGGCAAGGATTACCATGGTTACACAACTCAAACAAGGAGGCTCTGAGAAAGAGAAGTGGTTATGAAGCTCAGTGCGTCTGGAGAGATACATACGACTGTTAGTGCAGAAAATTATGTTGAACGTGGTACACATATGGGGTATGTAGTGCATAGATTGTGACTTTGGATGCAGTGTGTGAAACTATGCACAGCACTACAACTGAGTGTGTTTGTGGTTGCACAGTGTGTACACTGAAAGATTTTCATTCATTCTTGGTGCCATATGCACTGCAAGAGCACATTTAATTTTACTCAAAGTCACCATAAAAAAAACTACATTGAGACCACTTTAAACAACAGAGCTGCAACAACGTGTTTAATAGACTGCCACATAATAAGAAATGAAGATAAATCACAGTCTGCTTGTAAAAAGGGAGTGGTGCACTTTGTTATGGTACTTAAGAATATGTGACTTAGCCAACCCTCGCTATCCTTAGAAAATTGAAAAGCAGTGCATGTGTTGCCTGGTACAGCCTTATGTTATGTTCTGTAACAATACGTTGACACTGGATGACGAGCTGTAGGTGTGTCAGGAACACACTCACAATGAGAAAACACACACACACAGTGTGACAGTGCAGAGCGAGGTTGGTACAGATACACTATCAGCCAGTAGTCAAGCAGGGTGGGGATTATTCAGCCAGTTAAAGCAGGACATCCTGCAGCTGAGGGAGGAGTGTATGAATGAGCCAGAAAATGAGTCTTCTGGGAGTGACACGCAGGCTTTATGACCGCAGATACGCACACGCACACACACACACACACACACACACACACACACATACAAACACATTCACTCACTCTTTCATGGTTTGTTTCTTGCTCTATTGCTTCCCCCCTAAAACCCTCAACAATAACTCAATCCAGCTCCCTCGCTGCACTGTGCTGGTTTATGGAGAGGTATGACAGATACAAAAAGTGTTTCCTTGTCACAAGAGGCTAACTTTCATTCTAATCCAATGATGTCAAGAATATGTGCATGTATACAAAAAGAATCTATGGAATGTAAACAAGACTTAAAGGCTTCCAATTGACTTCAAAAACTAGCAATTACTCAGAGAATGAGAAGCTAGAGAGCGAGACAGTGACTGTGCCACGGTGAAAACTAATTTTAACCATTACACATTTCAATCACTGCATAACTTTCAAAATGTTTGGTTACACAAAGGAAAATTACAGAAAAAGACAGATATGTTTCCATTTCTACTTTATGTGGCTCAAATCCCAACCTATCTTTTTATGACGATACGAGGCTGCTGTTTTAGTGAATGTTACAAGATTCACTGCAGCTGGAGTCTGAGTCTGTTTTACTCTGACCTGCCAAAGAGCTGCTCGTCTCTGCTGTGTTCCTTATGCTCCTGAGGTACTCCTGACTAAGTCACAGAGTTATAAGCAGTGGTTACAGCCAGGGATAGTCCTATCAGCAAAACAAACTTTTTTCTTTGTGCTGGAAATTATCAATGCAATAACAAATAGCACTATTTGTGCCATTAATGCTAACAACAATGGCTGTAGCTGGTTCCTCTTTAAAAGCACTGATAGTATTTAAAATACTGACTCAATACCCCAGTGGGTTTGCTAGCCAATCATCAGACACCGTTAATGAATTTATTACACACTTAAATGGAGAAAGTCACCAAAGTTGTGATTTTACATGCTAGCTTTTGGCTGTGCCACAAATGCGAGGCCAGCCCACAGAAGTCAGGAAGTCATTCAGTCTGTCAGTGAGTGAGTGAGTGGGCGAGCGATGAAGTTACACTATTGATCACGGTGCGTGATAAGCTGGGTGTTGGAGTTTCCCCATCGGCCATTGCTCTTTCAATATAAGTAGGCACTGACAGAGGTGTGGACGCTGACAGTCCTGTATTCACTCTTTTCTGTAACTTATGTAGCACAATAGCATTGTCAAATAAGACACTGATTGAAATTTAAATTAAAGTGAACATTATGCGTTACAATGAAGAGAACAGGTGCCGCCACAATAACAAAATTCTCCTTTTGGTAATCTGCACCAATAGAAAGTTTCCTGAGCTAATGTTATTGGTAGAACTTGGCTCTGATAGTGGCCAATGGCAGCACAACCTCCACCTGTCATGTGGGGACATAAACCATTGACCAGAGCTGAAGAGGGGAGGGTTGTGTTGAATGATCAGCTGTTACAGCTCCAGAGAAAGCAGGTCCCTTCGGCCGTGTGCCTGTCTAAGGGTGCTGTCATTTCCGCATTTATTTACATTTTTCAGTTTGACAACAGGGCAAGCTCTGTACTGAAGTCATGGCTTAAGTCCCTGACTGAGTATATGTCAGCCCTTCCTGTTTCAAATTAAAGGTCCTCATTTCAAATTAAAAGCCCTCTGGCTTTTCATAAATAGTCCAGCCACATACAAGGTCTTGACCAAATCTTGTTCATACTTTATTCCACAATATGGCAGGTTGTACATGGATCTCTGTGTGTTGGTTGTCAGGCTTCTTCTCTCTATACAATTAGCACAACAGATTCATACAGCTGGCCTACGACAGCTCAGCATCAGACAAAGTTTAGAGGTAAAATCTGGCAAAGTGCACTGTGTTGTTGGCTACCAAAGGCTTTATGCTTACATTTATAGTATCTGTGACCAAACTATATCAGATTTGTCATGTACGTTCAGGCAAAGTGGCAAGTTTGCAACCAAAAGAGTCATTTCATTTGGCATAAATCTGCTCTTTGGGCAATCTGGTCAGCCAAACGTGATATTTCCACAGCCTTGTTCACCACCACATCAATACACCTTCACCTGCAACCGCTCAATTATATATAAAGTACTTCTATATAATTTAATTCTTTTTTTGAGGAACTTGAGTTATGTCTGTATCCACATGCCTCACACAGTCAGTGACCCAGCATGGGTCACTATTAACAGAGCACACTGAAGTAGCAGTGTTTGTCTGCAGTGCAAATAGCAGTCAGAGAATACTCCTAAATCCAATTTCAAAGCACACTGCCAGTCATGAACTAGCTCATAAAACTGAAATAAAACTACAAGCCTGTAACCTCTTGGCCTTTCTGGGCGAATCAACCAGGCAACAAAAAGCAAAAGCAACCTCTGCAGCTGTAACACTTTCTACAGAGAGCCACAGCATGTAGAAGAGTGTAAGGCCCAGAATAAACAGCAAGCTATGAGCCTGTCAGCCCTGGCAGCAGGGAGCTGCAGTAATGCCTCCATATCACCTGCTTGCACCAAGACTTCACTACTGCCAGTGTGATGCAAACTTCAATGATGGACACCCAATGGAAAAAGAATACTAGTAAACCATGATGCAAATATTTGCATTAAACGGTAACCCGGTAAGTGTTTGTACAGGTCCAACAGAAGCTCAAACTGATGCAACTGACTTCCATCAAACACTGCCTTGCATAATGTCTCATATCTAAAGGTTGGCTAAAAGTTTAGATAATTGGGTTTTGTGACAGATATGGGCAGCAAGAGATACAAATCTCACAGAATATTTAAAAATAACAACGCTATCTTAAGAACAAGCTGTACAGATATCTTATTATGAAACGCTGTTACTTGTGTTAAGTTCACAGCAGTTTTGGGCAAAGCCAAAAAAGGATCACTTCATTAGTTTGTTTGAGGAACAGATGTGTCAGCAAGATACAAGCTTTAAATCTATTTGGACTTTAATAACTATTAACGTTACGTGTGGCAATGTCAGAATGGTTGCCGCCACTGTTATGAGGAGAAAGAAGACAGGTGAGTGTTTGTACAGGTCTAACAGAAGCTCAAACTGATATAGCTGACTTCAGCGAAACACTGGCTTGCATAATGTCTCATATCTAAAGGCTGGCTAAAGGTTTAGGTAATTGGGTTTTGTGATAAATATGGAGATACAAATCAAATGGAATATTTAAAAATAAAGACGCTATCTTAAGAACAAGTTGTACAGGTAACTTATTTGGAAACGCTATCACTTGTGACAAAAGCTCCAAGTTCACAGCACCAATTCAACACACTAATTGTCATCTGAAACTAAGTAGGTTACTGCAAGCAAAAAGGTCACCTCACAGCTTAACAGCTGCTAACTTGATGTATTTAAAATGTACTTAAAAAGTGTGTGGTTTTTTTTTCTTCAGCTTTTACAGGAATAATATGAGGTTTGAAATTAAGTCTTCTATTATCTTCTCGAAATGCAAAAGCTGCATTTACACTCTCACTAAGTACAAACATGTGACATGTGACCTGGAGCATTTTCAAGGAAATGTTTAGACTTGGTCATTCATCATAAATAACTTCCACTAAGAACCAGGGCTTGGCATTTATGTTTATTCATTTTTCTGTGTTTATGTTATTTAAGAAGGAACTATGACCATTAACTAGGGTGAGCACTTGAGTCTATTATGGCAGTGTACCAGAAGATTTAGCCATACAAGCTAATTTTCAGCTGGGATAGCGCCGCCCCCCCCGACCCTCGAGAGGATAAGCAGTTATGGACATGGATGGAAGCTAATTTTCATCTACAATCCCTGGCAGATTGATAGCACTTATCAATATTAATAAAAAAAATAGCCTTATTTGTCATTGCTTAACAAACACTGTATTAGAACTGAAAGTGGAAACCATTTTTTAAAAATGAAAGTATGTATAGAAAGTTTGACAGGCAGTTGAGAGGGGAAGAAGACGCCCATGTGCACATGGATAGATTACCGAATGTTCAAGGGGGGCCCAAAGTTTCAGGGACTTCCTGCCCTTCACTTGCAAAATGTCAAATGCCAAATTAACATGTACCGACCAGGATAAGACTCAAAATGACCACAAAGCGACACAAAATTACCTCAAAGAGACACAAAACCACAAAAAGATGCATTAAGACTACAAAGAGATGCAAAAACACCATAAAGTCTGAGTCTTGCTCATACGTAGGAGAAGTGGTAGGGGACTTTTGCACATTTGTGTCCAGGGGCCTGCAGTCTTACAATCCACGCATGCATATGCATGTGAGATTCTCTGTTTGGTTGTATTTTGTTTTTTCACTACTACAGATAACCAAATGTACATGGTATAACCGTCAATATTTAGACTAAAGTATACCTTACAACTGGTGAACCACTGCAATCCTACACGTGTCCACTGGCTAGAGACCACATATAAATCAATGCAAATACAAACTGAATAAAAATCAAGATCTACCACAAGAGTTCAACCATTCAGGACTGTCATGCTTCATGGGATTCATTACTGTAGCTGGCATGTGTCTTTGGCCGTTCAGATTGCTTGGATCAAACTACCCCTTATTAAATCTAATTTTTTCCAGCTCCTGCAGAAATACTTTTGCGTGTCACTGGATTGATCCGCAGTTTGCTGGCAAAGCAGTGTGCTACCAAACACAGCACGATCAACAACTGACAACACTTCACTGCAAAAGTTAAGTTTTGTCTTGTGTTTTAGAAAGGAAAAGTTATCTAAGTATTGTAAAATCAATGAAGTATTACTTTGGTAAGTACCTGTGACAACACAGAAGAGCTGTGCTTGTATGATCAGCACCCAGGCCTCCCAGCTAATGTCAGAAACTTTCATATGTTTCCTTTACTTTGACAGTCTCCCTGTGTTTATATCTGCAAAGTAAAAGCTCAACTTTACTACCAATGGTAAGTCAGTTCTTTCTGCTCAAATGCAGTGCAAAAAAGGCAGGAATCTGATGTTCTATAAAATCTAATTATTCATGATAATACATGCAGCCTTCCTAGAATATGAACTTGAAGCAGAATGTTGTAAATAAAGTGACAGTTCTGTACCTGGTACAGAGTGTGAAGCACACCCATGTCAATACAAGGTGGGCGGATAAAGGTGGCGCTGAGTGAAACTAGAACTAATGAATGACTAATGATGATGAAATTGGAAAAAAAGCTGTGATGAAAATGTTTGCTTTAAACAAATAGTACTTGATTGTTTGTAGACAATTCTGCAACACCATATGAAAGAACAAGCTGCATTCCACAAAGATACTGTGCAATATGTCTACCTGCACCTGTAGATTTGCATAATTTCTCAACACTATGCTTAGATATTAAGAACACAGGGCAGCTGCTTAAAGTGGAAGATGATGGGAAATCACTCAGATATCTGTTATCAGAAAATGATACTGTATCATTTAATGATAATGTGATAACACAAAATGTCCCACTGGTAATTAATGCTGATATGTAACAAGTCGCTTATTGTACCTCTCACAACTCTCTGATAGGTTTGATGTGGACTGCCTACCTTAACTGTTCCTGAAATGCCAGGCAACAAGTTGCAAACTCAGCCTTTACCGAGGTGTTCAAGTCTAAAAAAAAATCCACCTCAAATATTTGTCCAAAACACAGGTGTATAAAGCCAACTGGATACAGTGTTGGAGGCGGGGCCCCATTCATTCCTAAGAAAGTTGCTCAGTGGCACATGAAGCTAAAAAAGTTAATCTGGGTAAAATTACCAAGATCTTCCACTTTGAGGGGCCCACACAGCAAGCGCACTGCAGACTTCCACTGGCAGAACCCCATTTAAGTTATTTGATTAGTGATATAAAAAAAATGTAATCATGCCACTCTTCTAGCCATTTAAATAGTATTGGAATTATATTAGATTCCAATAGTAAAATGAGTCCATTTGCAGGGATTGTAACATCTCTTTGCCAATACATGTCTATGTGCAGAAGGTCGAGCAAAACACCCCAGACATCCCTCTCCCCAGCAACTCTTTCCAGCTCCTCCCAGGGGACCCTAAGGTGTTCCGGATGTCCAAGCTCCGTACCCTATCTCTAAGGCTGAGCCCAGCCACCCCACGGAGGAAACTCATTTCGGCAGCTTGTATCCGCGATCCCATTCTTTCTGTCACTACCCAAAGCTCATGACCATAGGTGAGGGTTGGGACGTAGATGGACCAGTAAATCGAAAGCTTTGCCTTTATGGCTCATCTCCCTCTTCACCACGATGGACTGCTGCAGCACCTGCATCACTACAGAAGCCAAATCAAACCACCGATCCATCTCACACTTCATTCTACCCTCACTCATGATCAAGACCTCCAGATACTTGAACTCCCTCGTTTGAGGCAGTAACTCCCCCCAACCCGGAGAGGGCAATCCACCGTTTTCCAGCAAAGAACCATGACCTCAGATTTGGGGGTGCTGACTCTCATCCCGACTGCTTCAGCTGCAAACTGCTTTGATGAAGCCAGCAGAACCACATCATCTGCGAAAAGCAGAGATGCAGTTTTGAGGTCCCCAAACCAGACCCCTTCCTCCCCCCCGGCTGCGCCTCGAGATCCTGTCCATGAAAATCACAAATAGGATCGGTGACAAGGGACAACCTTGGCATAGGCCAACACCCACCAAGAACGTGTTTGACTAAACGCAGAGTATGCGGACACAGCTCTCACTTTGGTCATACAGGGACTGGATGGCTTGTGGCAGTGAGCCCAGTATCCCTTACTCCCACAGTAACCCCCACAAGACCCCCCGAGGGATGTGGTCGTGAGCCTTCTCCAAATCCACAAAGCACATGTAGACTGAATGGGCAAACTCCCGCAACCCTCCCAGCCGCCTCGCAAGGGTAAAGAGCTGGTCCACTGTTTCAGCCAGGACGGAATCCGTATTGTTCCTCCTGAATCCAAGGTTTGACAATCAGTCGGAGCCTCCTTTGCAGCACCCTGGAGTAAACTTTACCGGGGAGGCTGAGCAGTGAGATACCCCGCACAGCAGTAAAAAGCATAGTACACACACACACACACACACACACACACACATATATATATATATATAT
>JAPZEB010000015.1:2833721-2863527 GCA_029783705.1 Chaetodon striatus | reverse complement strand
TATATATATATACACACACATATATATAGCTTGTGTGGTATCTAATTAACTATCTAAATTTCCCCAGGTTATACAGTATATGATGGTATGAGTGTGCAGCATTCTGCAATTCTTAAATGTCTTCGACATCATGGAAAATTGCATTGCATGTTTTTATTCTTCTGCCATTTTACTCACCATCTTAATCACTCCAAAGAGGGCAGGTGTTTCAAAGCAAGGGACATTCAATTTGACAATGAGTCAGGCCTGAAAGTAACCACACCTGTACCACAATGACAGCAGCAGAATCAGTCTAAGATCACTCTTGATATGTGTCCCCTCCATGTCACACCCACTGCTTTCCGGTCAGATCCAGCTGAATGGCTCTAGACTTGGCAAAGCTCCAGCAGGCAGTGCACAAAGGAGTCGCCAGATACAGCAGAGATGCACAGATGTATCATACTAAATATGATTGTGCTTTTAGTTCCAGCTAGTTGTGACTTTTTGACTCATGTTTTATTCAGCAAAACGAGCATCTCATATTTAATTAAGCACTTGTAGTACGAGCTGAAGAGGTCACTCAAAAATCATCCAACACTTCATTTCACTTAGACCTCGCGTTTCTGTAGAACATAATTATGGTGTTGATATTCAAAGCCAGAAGTACAGAAATTAAATCACAATTAAAGTAATTTCCCCTTAACCACAATCATACAGCCCGGGTTGGCGGCACACACAGAGCTGGTAAACGTCTATTCTGGGCGTGTTCAAGCAGCAGGTGAAAAAAAAGGTCGAGTTCAGTAAAGAGTGCTGCAGTTTAGACAGTAGTGGGCACTCTGCAGGCACAACTGCATAACTGCGCTGCTGATGTAAGACAAAGGTTCACTATCAGTCCACAGTGTGAGAGGAATGTTAACTAGTGGAGTGGCCTTGCAGGTATGTGACATCCGGCTAGCAGCTGGACCTGTTTTGTAACAGCAACAGATAACTGACTGAAGGGCTATCAGTTTCATTTTGAAGTATGAGCATTATCTCCAGAACTATGCTGTTGCATCTTAAACACCACAGTCCTAGTTTTTGGACAGTATCATTGTGACACTAGATGGTTTTTGCCTCCTCTCTTTCTGATTAAGATGATTTCCTCCTTCAGCATATCCTCGAATCTCAGACAAAGAATATGACAATGGACTCTACATAGAGGTTACCATCAGCTCATCACCTGTGTTTTTCTTCCTGGACAGCCTATCTCTCCATGTCTTGCTGCAACCACAAAAATAAAGTCCTGCTGACTGTCCTTTCTCACAGAGCGGTGTAGACTGACATGCATATGTCTGTTCCCTCCTTATAAAAGCTTAGGCAAACACAAGAAATACCACACATGTAATAACATCTCATTACCAGCAGGGATGAAAGCATAACAAATATCTAAAAACAGCATTAACAAAGAACAATGACCAAAAGTCACGCTGCCTGACAGCACTACAAACTAAACGTACAGCCCTAAAAAAAAATAATAAAATCACCCCCGCATTACTGCTGTAAGGCTTCTGCACTGTACTGCACTGTGTTTGTTATTTTTTTTCCACCTCATGAATTGGTCGGAGTGTAACAGCAGCTGTGTGTTCACAGCGTGAGCAACACAATCAGCAAGTCACAATCAGTGCATTCAGTTCTTACAGTGCTGAGCAACCAAAGGGACCCAATCAATGTGCGGACTGTGAACAGGCTTTTGGGCCACCGCTGAACTCTCTCTAAGCAGCCAGTAACAGCCAAATCAGGCCTCCATGCTTCCTGCTTTGCCAACCACAGTCATTTTGTTTCATACACAATAGTTCAGCCTGGCTATTTTAAAATGGTCTAGAAGTTGATTGTGGGCATTCAAAGTGGTTTGAATCTGGAAAGTCCATTTGTTAGGTCAGTGAAAAGGGATCTTTTCACTTTTTAATTTATGCTAAATACAGTACATAGGACCTGATGTCATTGTCTTTCAACAATAAGGCTGCGTTTGACAGCATACAGTTAGCCTAGATTTAGCAACTTTACAGAGAGCAGCAGTTGATACGAGTAAAACTTACTGTCTATGCAAAGACTACTTGTTTGTAAAAGAAGTATTAAATAAACAATATACACAACAGTTCTCCTGATACAGGAATATGAATGATGGTGAGGCGGAGTCATTCCATGACAATAAACAGTTCAATGTTTTCCTAAAAGCATAATCACTATTACAACATGAGCAGTTACTCGGGATGTCATCAGTTCAACATTAATCTGTTAAACATGGACAATATTTTTGACCAGTAAATTTTGCAACTTTTCAGTTTAGTGCACTGCACACCAACTGGGTATGGTGGGAGTTAGCTAGCAGTGCCACTCATTCAACGATTACCGCTAACAACGCTGTCTCAACCCAACAGCATTGTTGTGAAAACACTGTGCCCACCCTCTGTTTTTAACCTCAGGTCGCCCCCTTTAACATTGCTAATTGTTAGCATTGTAAGCATTGTCAGCACGGCTAATGGTGCTAGCACAGTCAACAATGCTGAAGAGGTTTTGCGGCTCAAGATAAAGCCACTCACTCACCAAGGCTACCTGTGGGAAGACCAGAGGGTGGCCACCATGTGTCTGCAGCAGTTAGCAGCAATAATCACTACTGAGCGATGTTGCTAGCCATCTTCAACCCAAATTAGATGGTGTACAGTGCAGAGCAGCCAGGGCTAGCATGTGGAGACCAGAGGGTGGGCAGGGGGCACTATGTTTCAGTATGTTAATGCAGCTAACTGGCTGTCTGTCAGCAAAGCCAGTGGAAATAAAATAAAAGGCAAGATATTAACATCACAAAACATTAATCTTTCATCACCTCTAAATGGATAGAGCTTTGAAATGTTGGAGTGCCACTCTAAAAAGGAAAAGCTTCTTGTATTTCATGTCATTTTTGCATTTTTTTTTTCTTCAAAATTTCACCAGTTGGTTATCACCTAAAGATTGTTGGGCTATTGAAAGCAAAATGAACCAAAACTAAAATCCCTGGCAGTTACCAGAGAAAAAAAGTGGAGTCTGTGATTTAGTAGCTTTGAAAAAAGGATTTTGCAAGCTAGTTAACTGGTTTAAACTGCTGGCGTGTCACTTTAAAACAAGAAACAATATGTTAAAAGCAAAAAAAGCTTTACTTTGAGATGTTTTTAAGTCATGGGCTATTGTAAACTGTAATTATGATTAAAGATGAGCAAAAAAATTTGATCTTTTATCTAAATCTATCTTGCTGCAGACCAATACCACAGATAAAATCAGAGCCTCATGCCAGCCACAATCAACCCAAACAGAGCTACAGATCAACCATCTGTCTTAATGAACCTGAAGCAGTCTGCTTTTTAGAAAAAATACACATGCTGACATAACCCGTACAAAAATAATGGTTACCAAAAAGAACTTCAAATGGGAGAGAGAGAGATAGAGAGAGAGAGATAGAGGCAGGCCTGAGGATAGAAGGAGAGAGCAGGAAGAAAATGTGGGTCACACATAGTGGTTGCGTGTCTGTGTGTGTGCGTCTGTGTGTGCAAGTGTGTCGGAGCTGGCAATGACTCCTCACACAGATGACTACTAGCCGTGATACTCTGTGACACAGGATGGAAAGCGACCGCCTGGATCATGTGATCACTGAATGATGGCAGTCAGAGTTGAGAGTTGAAATGAGTGCGTAGATCAGTATGTGTGTATGTGTCATGCTCTTGGTGCTGAACCAGACCACAGCTTCTCGTTTGCAGGCTTCCAAACCACAGTGACACGACATCGGGCGGTTTCCACGGCGACTGCAGCAGTCGGGACAAAAAAGCTCTGAGCCTTGTGTGTTTTAATGCGTCTTTGTGTGCAGATTTGCAACAAAGTACAAAATGAGGAATTAAATTTGGTCTAAAGCAAGCTCCCTTCTACACACGGTTTTGGGAGAGGAAGTTGATTTAATACTAATGACACAATGTTTTATTGATGCACTGTATTGTTGGCATTACACTTTTCCTACTTACGTTTATTCAAAAGCTCTGTGACCGTTTTATTATGAATACTTTTGTAAGTAATACTGCAACAAAGATGTGCTTTGTAATACTGCAATCATAATGCTAACATAAAATACTACTTAACGTCAGTGTATCATTGTTTAATCTCATGCACAGTTTGCTGCAACATAACAACAGTACATTGCAAATTATGTGGTACCAGAATGTGCATGGGCTAAGCTGCCATCGTTGCAATACTTTTTAAAAGGACACTATCTGCTTTGTGTTAAGATAACATCTCCAGAAACATTCAGAGATGAAGTCTTGGGGTGAAAACATAAAAAACTATGACATCAGTATGTTCAGGCTGCATACCGCACCCTCTGACAGTGCTCCCTCAGCTAGTGTCCACCCAGTTTGCTATTACACACACATTCATTTACACATAATGCACAGGCACTCATTTGTGCACTTTCTGATACACACACATTCTGGACAGTCTTGTTGAGTAATGTGAAGAAGTGTGAGTCACTCTCTGATTAAAAGCAGCACTGCACCTCCAGAATGAGGCCCCTCATGGGGTCAGAGGCGACATGCGGATCAGCACATCAATAAGTAACACTTGACATTTAGAGCTGTCTAAATTTGGTGTCAGATGACGGCAAAGATGATAATCCTGCATAAATAAATGAGCCAGTCCATGTTGAAACCAACTGTCTGAGTAAAGCTGCCATTTAGGGACCAAATAGAGGGTGAAAAAAAACCTCTGCTCTATCTGGCAAGCGCCGTCGCCCTGGAGACAATGTGGGACGTTTTCTTTGTGCAAAAGCTCTTCAGCAAACTCACATCCTTCCTGCAAATCTAATGCTCTCCACCGCCTGAACCCCCAAAACAAAAACGCAGGCTTTCCAGGAGGGGAAATGGCCTCAGAGAGGGACACAGCAGCTAGAGTGACTACAATTTTTTCACCTTGAGATAGGAGGCTGCTTCAGATGAAGTTGTCACAGACAGATGATTAATAACATGAGTTTTATTTCCTCTCACTTCTCATTTCGCCTCCGCAGCTACAGGTGGCTGTCTGCATGTATGCTCTGCTTGAGTTTGAGCCACCGAACTTACTCAGTAGAGTAGGGAATTCTGCCAGTGCTCACAGAACACAGGCCATCTACTTTCCAGTCACTCTGGGCAGTGTTTTAGACTTAAGTACATCCAGGATAAAACTTCCACTGAGCACAAACACACATCAGCTTGTTCAGCCATTCACATTCTGCTCCTAAAAAACATACCAGCACACTAGCTGGAAATGTTATGAAGCTGCAGGTAACAACGCACATCGCAATATCTGATTTCACTTGTAAAGTGAAAGTGAGATGAAAGATGCCATCTGTAATTTGGAATAACATTGACAAGATTGTGGCAATACAGCAATAATAATAATAATAATAATGTGAATTTCACTACAATTCCTGAGCCAGTGTCTGCAGCAACAGTTGCTAACACAGAACTTTAAGACTCTCCCACAGTTAAAGACTTTTCAAAACAGATGTTGAAAATGCGAGAGACCTCACACATAACAACACGTAATGATAAACAGTTCTGTTCCTTTTCTGTTCCTATAGTGTGTGAAGAGAAAGGATTTGGCCAAAACAGCACACCACACACTAACAGATTCCATTCACCAACAACCAGAGTCCTGATTCTCAAAACTGGAAATCTTGCAAATCGCTTGCAATCGAATTTATTTAGAGTTAACAAATGAGCAGAATAACTTTGTGTTAGTTTTTGTACTACTTTTTACAGACAATTCACAAAGAAAAATATATTAAAATATGGCTGAGGTCATGGAGGCAGCATGAACATAGACTGTACATGTTACAAGCTGGAGGTGAGTAATTTCTGAGTTGAATCCCATTTGACACTGCATTAAAACTCTTTGACACCTGCAGGACTGCTGGCGATCCTGGATTGTCCTCAGGGTTGCCCCCCTCACAACATGCTGAATATTGAACATCTGCAGCCAGGATGGACTTCTGAGCAAAGAAGAGGGTGTAAAAAAAACCACTCTGAACCCTCTGTACTCTCTAAACTCGCTCTGCTGGCCTTGATCAGTTTGGGGGAATCATGCCCAGAACTGGCTTGATTCTCATGTAGTGTGTTCCCAACATTAGACAACAGAAATCATTTATATTTTTAGTTATATATTTTGTTAATAATTATTAATATGTCATAGGACAAAGAGAATTTGTGGCGCTAATTGATAGTCAGCAAGCTGTTAGCCGGAAAATAATGTTTCATTAAATAAAATGATGTAAAACCCTGTGAAAAATATGTCGGGGGAGGCAGACTGAACAGTAAAGAGAAAAATAAAAAGGATCTCAGGGAACTACTGTGGCTGTCTAGCACTAGCATGTTCCCATTTCCATAGTGTGTTAGCAGTGAACTCTGAATACCAACTAGCTCTGTGAGTAGTCCCCATGTCAACAAGCCCCAAGTACAGCAGTATTTAGTGCAGATTCATTTTGCTGTTCCACTTGCTGGTGTCATCGGTGATTGGGTTTTGACACTATGGTTTTGCATATAGCACTGTGGCCACTTGTAACACTGAGAGCCATTGTTTTGCATTGATTTGATCAGCAATCACCCAATGCAAAATATTCAGATGTTATTATCTCATAAAGTTAACAACAAATCAGTGTGAGGGGGAATCCTAGCAGTTCACTACTCCACTGCATTATGAGCATTAACATTCTGAGGAGAATGGATTTAACAGTGAGATAAAGTCATCTCTTACATCTGGGCTGCATAAACTACATCTTAGAATATAGCAGTAAGATGTTTTACAAATCATTGCGGTCAACTAGTACAATGATTATATGTGTAATTTGCCAAGAAGTAACAACTTCTGCCAGGCTTAGTCGTATTTTGGCGGACAGCAATAAAGGAGTCACCTCGCTTTTTTTAAGTAAGTGTTTTTTAAGTAGAGAAAAATCTAAGAAGTCTAGAAAAACGTCAAGAAGAGGTCAGGGAAATGTTGCAGGTCATCTTATATAAGGAAGGCATGTCTGCCAGTATGCAAAGAGTGTCCTGTGGTCAAAAAATAACACTGAGGGTGGAGTGACAGGACAAGAGTGACATAAATCAGGGACAGAATTTAGGACTCATCAGTGGATGACAGTCACATGATGAGGAAGGCACATGGCCTGCATGCTGACATGATGGTGTCACAGATGAAGTTCAGTCTTGTGGCTCTAAGGGAGCTTAAAGTGGACAGGGGAATAAGGAGGACGCCAGCGTGGTGAGGGATTCTAGAAAAATGTGTTTGTCAAATGGTAAATTTGGTAAACAAGATAATTTACTGTGGTCAAACAGCTTCAAGATGTTAGGAAGACATTATTCAATCATGCTCTGTAATTATAACACACAGCCCGCATTTGTAAACGTTTGTAAAGGCAAGAGCAGGGGAGGATTCAGAAGAGGACAGTAACAGTTTGCGGGAGGATATCAGTTGTCTTCATATACCCTGGAATTCACCACAGAAACAATGACATACAGGAAATATGGTCTTAATGCAAGCAGCTCCTCAAGAACAAGATGCAAACAAGACTTCCGTGAGCTACCCCAGAATACTGCAACAGGAAGCACGATAGCTGTGGGCTAATGCACTCAATCACAACTTATCTTCTGCCTTTGTCTTTGCTGAGCAGCCATACATTATATCCCTCTGTAATTATTTTAACCGAACAATCTTCTTTCCTCTCTTATCACTTCAACTATATTCTAGCGCCAGATTGTATTCAGTGGCAAATTAACCCCAAAACTCGCCCAGAAATTACATGTCTTTACTTGGGCAACCAATAGCCAAAAAACAGGCGCGTGCATGATGTCTCATAACCAAACAGGAACCAAACCAAGAGACTATAAAACGACAGGGGCAGACAGCTAGGTTCTGTAGCTAACTGACTTTATCTAACTTATTTGAATCCCCAAAATACATGCTTTAAAATTTCTCCTCATTTCTCCTCAACACTAAAGCAGTAAATACAAAGCAGATAATTAACCCCTTAAAAGCACAATGTGTGTGCTATCTGTGGTTGCTAAAATTGTTGGCAACGTTGGCTTCCTTCACTTAAACTGTCCAAACAATGGGTCTGCTCTGCACAATGTCTTACATAGCATATAACAATGGTAGTAGATTTTCAAGAGACAACACTTTAGTCTAATGTTCCCTTTAACACTACACCAATGGTGTACTGCAGTTTTGTGGACATGACACTCATGCCCTTTTCAGACATGGCTTAAGCTTATTCAGACATACAGTAGGTGTCCTACACATAAATTATTGTTAGACTTTTAGGTTACATCCACACAATTACATTGTCTTTTAAAACGCGCAACCATTGCTACATTTACGTCTGGCGTCTACACCACTCTAGTGTTTTGGAACCCCTAAAATGGAGACAATGAAATGAAAATGCTGCTGACCCTGTTTTTGTTTGAAAATTAGTGGGTTGCATTTTAGTCTGGACGGGCAAAAGAGAGACTTTTGAAAACAATGATGTAGACAACCAAGTTTGCTTCCCAATTGAATCTTATCAGTCACCAAGTATCACGCTAAGACATTACAGCTGGATCTACATACATAACCAATGATCATAATGTGCACAAAAGATGCTTGCACCACTTTTCACAGCAAACATCCTGATAAAGTTTCTTATCAGTTTCATCATTTATTATACCAGTTTTCCACAGGCCCAAAATAGTCTTCTTGCTACCCGTCATTCACTCAGCTACCAGTCATTCCACCCATACAAAAATCCAGACTCTCAGGTAATTCCTCATTGCTCACGTGCTGTATGAAAAGTATTTTGCTGGATGTACATTTATTACATTATATCTATATTTTTATATCTATTAAAACAGTACTGGTTAATGAATAGTGTGATTTTACAATGTTGTTTCTTTTTTACCCTGTTTGCCCTACACAGCCATGGGAATGAAATCATTTTTAAAAACAGATGTGACAGATGTGGTTCATTCAGCCTCATTCAGTGTTTGGTGGTTTCATCAAACTCATTTTCTTTTCTTTATGCACATGAGACAATGAGTGAGAGATAAAATGTACTGTGCTCTTAATAAGGCAGAACAAGATGTACATTTTATCTCTCTCCATGCTTATTTAACCTTGTTCTGCAACAGCCTTTACGTTAATAATGACAGCATGTTCAGACCTGTGTCGTGCTGAAAGATTTACAGAGATGAGTAAGACTGAATTTGTGACATTTATATACTGTGAAACTGACTCCGGTGCATTTTCAGACATGAGACAAACATGTAAAAGTGCCATCAAATTAACATGTACACGCATGTCTGAAAGGGCTACAGTGTTGCATGTGGAGCTCCATTTGGCTGTTGAGATGACAAAATAATATACTGCAATACAACAAAGCCTGCATTTTTAGGCACATTTTGTTATTTTCAGAAAAAGCTGAATACAAAACAAGAAGCTTAGTGTACAGGTTTAAAGATGTACAATCATGCAGAGACCTAATAACAGCGTGATGTAATATTTTGGTCATATCTCCCAGTCTTAGCAACTCGGGAGTTTATGAAAAACCTAAAGGCCTGGGCTTGAACTATAATCTGAGTAACCTTTAAACAGCACAGACCTCTTTGAGGGGGGAGGGGAGAGCAGCAAAGACGTGCCATAAATACGGTACAGTGATACAGACATCAAACCCATTCTGGACCCATAACAGTTCTTTAATCTGTATATTTAATCTAATCACATGCAAGATTACAGCAAGCACAGTGGTTGTCTGGAAGGCAGATTTCCTTTTTTTTCCTGAACAACAGATTTGATTTGGAGGCTGTCCTCATAAAGATAAGGCTTAATCTTCCACCACCAGTCACTCACTTAGTGTTTCTGATGCATTTATTTAGTCACTGCAGAGATTGTTGCTAAAAAATGAGGGATTTGCAACTACAACAAAATGCAAAAATCCAGCTTTGGATATGTTTAGATAAGGACAGTATTTTTTTTTAATTTTATTTAAACTATCTTGTATTGTTGTTTATTCAGCATTTATGTTAAGCGGTATTTTCCCATATGCTTTAGATAAAGTGTAGGCTAAACATCAAGAGGCAAATTTGTGAGCGAGTTGTGATGTCATGGTGATACATCTGTAGAAAACAGCGGGACAGACAGGACTAAACGCTTGAGAAGTTTCAGATGCTCCTGCTTGTTTTTGTTTTTTTTCAAGCTGTACTTTTTCTTTGCTCACAAAGTACTACTGTTTAACTTTGTCGAAATCATTAAGGCTTCCATATAGCAACTGCAGAAGTAGAGGCCAATTTGTCCTGAAATATGAAAACTCAACCCCAAGGTCACACTTGATTGTTTCAAAAAGACCCATAAAAGGAACACCAAATGAGAGATTACATTGCATTACAGAAGCTAGTGGAATAGAGGCGTGACACCATGACTTCAGCACTCATCCACTGTCTTGTGTGAAAGGGACAGCCAGCAGGACAGGACCATATACAGGATCGGAGTGACGTTTTCACGACGTGTTACATGTGAGACCCACCACTGGAAGATTTAAAAAGCCACTGAAAGCAGTTAGCAGCTAACTCAAAGAAGATCAGCAGCTGAATATGTCTGCAAAATGGGAAAGTAATGAGGTCCGAGAGCTCCGTACCCTCTAAGCAGAGGTTGACATAAGCAGCATGTAACAGATACAGTAAACAATTCTTATTGACATGGTATGCCATTGTTAATGTTTATAAAGCACTGTCAATGCATTGCTTCCAAAATGCCGACATGCTGTCTAAAATCATACACAGAAGTGGCATGATACCACTGTTATTTGGTTCTGTATATAAATGCAAAAGTGGCATATAGAAGGGACTTCGTAGCAGCCATTCAGCGTGATCTCTGTGTAAAAAAGACTAGTGTGTCCCAGTGCCAATACAAAAATTTTAAAAATTGACCATCAAGATGTTGAGTCATGTTACACTTTGACAAAAAAAACACAAACACGTTATTCATGAGACAAATAAGGAAATATACACATCTAACAACATTATCTCTAATTAATAAGAGAAAGGGGAAATTACATTGCATGTGCAAGTGTTTTTCACATGCGTACACACGGTCTGTAGCATGACACAAACAAGGTGTTGCAGTGATGTGTGGTTACAACACCAACCGACCAGCCTTACACAACCAACTCTACTAATCCTAACAACCCCCTATCTTCAAATCGAAACTGCTCCGGACACGCTGGAATCACCCCTCAGGGATTTGAACGATTGCTCCCTCGAGCACCAACAGGCTGACTGTGAGCAGCACTGACTCAGCCTTTGTCCTGTGAGGGGACAGAGAAATTCTCTGAATTCCAGGGAAACCATCAAAGCACCAAGGAGCAGGGCATCCCTAACGCCCCCTTACACACACATACAAAACAACTATCTCCATGTTTATATCATATTTTTTGGTTTCTTTTTCCTTATCTAATTTCAACATAAAAAGTGTTTTCCGTCCTATATCTAATGTGTTGAAAATGTATCTCTGTGTAAAGGTGAATCCTTCTGGCTGTATGTAGCAAACACTGAGGATAATAATAGGCACCTTTGTTGAGGACCTTAAGAACAGGAAATATGATTCTAATTGCAATTAATCCTAAATGTGCATACTACCTTCTTAAACTGTGTTTCTCTTAATCTAAAGCTAGGGTAAAAGACCAAGCCCTTTTTTGCCCCCCAGGCTGCAGATTGCATTTATTTAGCAACAGACACTCTCACACACACACACACACACACACACACACACACACACACACACACACACACACAAAACGCCTTGGATTACAAATTGAGTATAAAGGGTATGACAGAAGAATACGCGTCTGCCGACAGAAGTGGTCTAAAGGCCATGTGTGAGCAAAGTAAAGCATGTGTGTGTATCTGCATCCCTACCCCCAGCCACACACACACACACACACACACACACACACACACACATACATATATATATACACACACACACTCTCTCGTCTGTATCTGTGTAGTGGGAATGAGGGAATGAGGGCAGCGTTGGGGCCCTGGGGCCACCGTCTTCTTCATGAATAACAAGTATTCAGCACAGCAGACAGACTGCTGTAATACAGAAACACACACACACACACACTAGGTCGAGGGCAACACCACAACAGTGATACGTTGGAGGCTCTCCCTGACCACAGCACGATGACAGTTGTCTATAAAGGCTGCAAACATGATTCCTGTTCATTTAATTGAGTAATTATGATTTATAAAATTATTTTTTTAGCTTTACTGCCATAATAAAGCTGATGTGTACCTGCGTTTATGAGCTGCTGACACCAAAATGACTTCCTGAGTTTGGTGCCAGTGCAGAGTTTTGGTGTCCTGTGGTGGTCTAAATGCTGGCTAACAAAACTGAAATAAACAATAAACTTTGGTAGAAAACTGCTCAAGTTTAAAGCATATCAGCACAAAAAAATGCCACTGCTACCTTCACCCCAAAAATATTAGCATTCATGATTTGTCACAAACTGGTCAATATCCCACAGCTCACAGGGGGGTAAACATTGCCGTGGTAACGCAGCAAACACACAGAGACAGCCACAAACATTCAGGCAGCCATCTGAACGGCAGACGGGAGAGGAGCTTGCGCCAACACACACACACAAGCATCAGTGCACCGCAGCCACGACCCAGCGTCACTCTGTCCCCCTATGAAAGGCAGATTGTGAGGGCTATTTCTGGAGGGCCTGAAAGGCTGCGGCCCTGCTCTGGAGCGATGGAGGAAGTGGCTGCCCGCAGGCAGGCACTGCTGGCAGCATCACACACTCTCCACTCTCCTCCACTCACTCAATCTTGCTTTCAATCTGAGAGGTTTCTATTTCCCCTCTGAGCTTTGCGCAGCCTCATGCAGACCATCTCTTGCATTCACACTCTACTGAGTGCACCTGTGAGCACAGCATGAATTAGTCACAGCTTTGTCACGATAACGGAAATCCCTACCTCAATACTACAGCGCCTGAATTAAATATTAAATGAATGTTCAATTTATCCCGACTCAGGGTTTAAGGCACCAACAGGGGCTAGGTATTGGTACTTGATACCTTTAAGGTATCGACTAAAATAACCCAGTACCAAGTAGTACAGAAACTGCTCCAGTATAACAAGTCGTTCATTCAATCATTTTTGTACTTGGATTTATTTCATGTCACACCTGTCACACATGTTTTGCCACTGCAATGCCAGCACACTATCTAAAATCACATACAGGAGTGGCACGATGCCGCTGTTGTGTAGTTCTGTGTAAAAACGAAAAGGGGGCATGAAGAAGGGACTTTACAGCAGCCCTACAGTGCAATCTGTGTGTTAAAAAGGACTTCTGCCATCTCTCTGTTGTTGACACACAAATCAAGCATCCATGAAAAGCAAAAAAAAATCTCCCTGCATCTCCAAGGTGAGTATGCATGTATTTTAGGAAAGGGTGTTTATGGATAAAATGTTTTGTCAGGTTATACTTACATAATACATATTGTGATGTATTTTTTTCTGGAAAACTCATTTGAATTGTTTCAATACTACAGCCAATATAAACACAGAGCAGAGAGAGCAGCATAACATCAGGTGCAGTGAAAGTGATTTTTAACCATTCATTGCAGTCTAAAAGAGTCTAAAAGTTTGCCTCTGCAGCACCTGCTCCTCTCATTCATCAATCTGATCTAATCAGCTTTGATTAGATTGACTGATAAACTATCTGCCCTGCAACTCATAACTCCACGAACTGCTGCTGAGGAAAAAAGTACTCACAAAGAGTTTGGCCTAAGATGCGTTCACGGACCAGCAAAAACACTTATGTACAATGAGATATGAATATAAATATAATATAAAACCTAGTTTTCAGTACTTTACAGGACTGAGCTGAAACATCACTGTCAGCAGGTCTGGCCTCTGGCATCACTTCATTAACTTAAATCTTAGTATTGTAGTAATCTCAACAAATCTGGTGATAAAACTGGTGCCAGAAGGAAAATGTGAAACCGCTGTGCTTACAGAACTGACACCCAACTGACACCAATCACTGCTACAAAACAGCACACTGCTTGATGGCTTTTGTTTGGTATCATAGCACCCTTAAACCTTACACATTGTTAGCCATGTGTAACAATGCTCCAATCACGACAGCACTGTTTGGCAGCAACAGAGACAACCTGAGATTTGTAAACACAACAGCCCGCATGCATGCTCGGTCCGCCCTGGGTGCTCCTCTTTGTGTCCTCACCGGCCTCTGATGTTGTGAATGGTGCTAGTTTGACTGCAAGCTGTAGGGGTGTGTGAATGTGTGTGTGTAGAAGAGGCAGGGCCTCAGTGGAGGATCTATGTGCCAGAGCTGTCACTCCAGCCTGAAAACAACTATTCTGCATTCTGTTTAGAGCCACCGCTGCAATGACCAACACTCTCAAACTGCACCGCCGGAGGCACACAGATGGAGCTACAATGGAGCCTGTATGTTAGCGTCTGTGTGTGTGTTTGTGTGAATACAAGTGAGTGTGTCTCTTCACTGTCTTGAATGAGACCGCCTCGCACAGTCGCACACACAAACACAACGCCCCTTTCCTGGTTTTCAGACACGCAGAGGGAGACAATCTGGATTCTCGCTCTAAACACAAGCCTCCCTCAGGTCCTCTTGCCAGTTTCCTGTTTGGGCCTCGGAGTGCATATCCATTTAGTTGCTGGGGACTCTGCGCAGTGGAGGAACCACTGTCAAAACACAGTGACATGCTGTGGAGTTTCTTGAGAGACCCTTGCTAAGGGGAACCACACCCCAGCAACTATGGGCTCTTCCCAACCAAAGAGCAGCCATCTTGGCTCTATAACAGCTCCACTGATAGTATAACTTAGCATCTAGGTTGAGCACAATGTGAGCAACCTGACACCTTACAGACAAATGTAGAGGGTGAATGGAAGATTCAAGGCTCTGCCCCCAGGTTACCATCTGTTAGCCAAGCAAAACTGTCACTGGGGTTTTGAACAAGGAACAAGAGCTCGTCTAAAAATCACAGAAAAGTAGGCAAGAAACAGTGCTGCCTGCAGCATGTTCTGTTTGTAAACACCCACAGGGTTTCTGCTGGTGACGGCGCTCTGAGAGGCAGATGAGCAGTGATGATGTCAGCCCTGAAAACCTGTCAGTGCCCACGCTTGCAAAACATTCCACTGACTGAGTGACAACCAGCAACCACTCACACACAAACACACACGCACACGTAGACAGGATGTATGAAATATTTAAACACAAGAGGAAACTCCACCGTGCTTCAGAATTCCTGGTATTCTTATGATCAAGGACTGTTCATTCTCAAGTAATAGCCAAATGTTTTTTTTTTTACATTCATTTAGTGCCAGCAGCACCACAGCTGGGAAAAATTTAAATAAAAGCAAGAACTATCAAACACATGCACAAAAATAAGGAAATCTAGGGCATCAGACTCTAAAGTCAACCCCACCCCCTGACATCTACAACTGACATAGATTTTTGATTGGTGAACATACCCACTTATATAATATCAGAATCACTCTCCATCTTATTTTTGAGTGTTGTAATGACATGTAAGGAACCAGTTCAGACTGCAGAAATGTATTGATCTAACTGCAGAGGATGTACTCAGGAAGTTAATGATGGCTGCCAGTGCATCCAATGATGATAATGATGGGAAAACTCTCAGTGACGCTATCAGAGATGTTTAACACAATGCATCCACCTAGAAAGTTATTGTAAACACTGAAGCTGCAGTAGTGGGGCAACGCCAACAATCATCATCACCCTTAAGTGTTTGGTTTTACAAGGCTCCCATGCCTTGATCCATTAAAGCCACTGTGGCTTTAATGTCTGGTTCCCAGATGCTTTTTACAGGCTTGTTCTGCTCTGCACTGCATCCAGGCAGGGTAGAACAGGAAGGAGAGTTTCTGCAGCGTTTGCAGTGTCCACGTTATAACATCCTGTATTCACCCCCCCACCACTGAAAAACTACAAGATGCAGTAAGTGCGTTCATGCAATCAGAAAGTGATGTAGGTTGCTCCAACATCATTAAGATAAAAGCCAGTTCTCTGCCTGCTTTCAGCCGCAGAGGGTTTGTCATGTTACAATTTGCCTCTTCTGAATAAGTCATAGGCAAAAATCCACTCTATATAAAAGACTCTACCACGTTACAAGCTGCATGCTTCCATTGGATAGGCGGGTTGAATATTTCATGATTAAACGGGCCATTATACTGCGGAGATCTAGGCCAAGGCTCCGGCTGAAGGGAGGGGGGCTCAGATAACGGTCCAAACCCCGTCCCAGCAACACAAGGGAACACAGCTCCGGTCCGAGGGGGCTCAGGGAGGGGCAAAGCCATCTGGGTTAATCCACACAAAACACAGACAAAGAAAACAATCTGCAACTCCGCCGAGGAGAAGCATCGATTTCCAGTTTTAAAATCACGAATGAAATAAAGTCCAAGCGGAAATAAGCAGGGCTTTCGTGGTCTGACTGTCCTAAGTAACTACTCAGGACCCTGCAGCCACAACACTGACAGCAGATTCTGTATGAAGCCTTGAAATGCCACTTTTAGATGACAACGGTTGCACTAGTACAATTTGTAAATGAGAGACAACTGGGGAGGATGCAGCTGAACCTTCTGAAACGGGTGAATAAATCCGTCTTAGGTCACAGCCGACCAAGCGGCCAGCCAGCCCCCCTCAGAGCTAGCCCGGTTAGCTCTTAGCAAATAAAGTTAGCCTAAGTTTGCTGTCAACAGAGTAGTACCGTTTGTTTTGCTAAAGCTAAAACACGCCTGGAAGTTAAGCACTGCAATGGAGTCGTGCATTCAATGTGTTCCCCTGTCAGAAATGCGGGACAGCAGCTGACAGGCTAGCATTTAAGTACACTAATCCCGTGAGGCCTGCGCGTCCTCGGCCCTAAGTTGAAGGCTAATTGCCAGCTGACAGCACTTAGTGTCGGCCAGTTGCGAGTGGCGGCCCGGCCCGTCCCCGCCTCCCTCCCCGCCTCCTGTTTACCGACAGCTAATAATACGCCGTTAAAGCTAGCAGAAGAGGCTAACTCAAGTACCCACCTCGCTTGTCGAGGTCGTAGCCGACCACTACAAAGTAGTCGGCGAGCCTGGCCATCTTTGGAGCTCACGGCGACAAGCCTTTCTCGCTAAATCCTCTTCTCTTTTTGCCGTCAACTGTCCATTTACGTCCTACCGGCGATAGACACATCACGGGCGACAGTAGCATCCTTCCAGCTGCACCCCGCCGCCATACTGTCAGTCTGCCTTGCCCTGACAGCGGAGAGCCGCGAGTCTGCGCACTGAGGGACTTCCAGGGAGGGGCTGCTCGGCAGGAATGTCCCATGTGAGGAGCCAAACCAGCTCAGGGGCCAAAAGTCTGACCAAAACCTATAATAAACCCAACAGTACCGTGACCGTCGCTACAGGGGTGAGAGGTGGTGGCGATTTTAGTAGCCTTAACCCAGGCATAGTCAACTTGCTTGTCCTAGGGGACACTTTGACAAAATTAAAACAGGAGCCTGTTAATTAACAAACATTAATAATGGGCTATTTATTAGAGAAAATGAATAAATGAGTCAAATCGAGTCGCAGCAGCCCATCACAGGTTAGGTGTATGCGTTGCTAGGATTTAAAGACACTGGGGACTTAGCCTGGACCTCTGCTGGTACGGTGGGGGGGTCTTTCCCCAGCACTTTTTCAAAAATGAACAAACTCTATTTTTTATTGGGGTTTTTGTGAACGCTTTTGCATTATTTACACCCAAAGTACAAAGTAAGCCCAATCTGAATCAATTTATTTTCACTGTGAATTAGAAAATGGTCAGAGTGCCACCCTGCAACCTGTTGTGGGTCAGATTTGGCCCACAGAGTATGACTGCTCTAAACTGAAGAGAACCCACAATAAATTCAGTCAGTAAATAATGTGGCCACTTGTCCCATAGAGATATTGCTTGTCAAAAGCCAAATATTTGCTAGTCTGCTGAGTTAAATGTGGTGCCTCTTAATTTTATTTTTTACTTCTTCTCCTCTACATAAAGATACATAACTAATGTCAGAACTCTGTTGACCCAAGAAGACTGGTTGACCTTTTCATTTGATGTGTGGATACAATTAGTCCTTGGCCAACCAAATAAACCCTTTGAATTTGGCATTTTGTTAAGCTGCAGTTAAACCTTTTCTTTCTGTACTGCAGAATACTGAACTCACAACCCGCGACAGGGCGTTGGGTGGCCTGTCAATCATTTTCTAATTCACAATGAAAATAAACTGATTCACACCGAGATTGTATTTTGCACTTTAAATGTAAATAAGATGCCAGACTGCATCAAAAGCGTCAAAACAGAGTTTGCCTATTGAAAAAAGTGCCAAGGGAGGATCACCTGGATCCCCAACAGAGGTCTGGGCTAATACCAAAATGTCTTAAAATCCTAGAAATGCCCCTGTGTATCTGACCTGTGTGATTTGCCACAGTTTTTATTACATGTACCAATAAATATTTTAAATGTTTTTTTTTTATTATTATTATTAACCGGCCTCCTGTCATTTTTGTTGCCCCTGGGCAAAGCAAGTTTAGTGTCTTAAAGAGGGAGGAGGTAGCATGGCAGGAATGTTTATCACAGGGGTCACTGCAAGTCTTACTACAAACTGGATGGGATATATATAATCTGTTTGCCCATTGTGCTTTAGAGAAGCCACTCATTATCCCACAGTTTGTACTGGGTGCTTAGTATGTAGTTGAATTCAAGTACGATTGTTTGGTCCTAATTTTGTTGTAAAATCAGTGATAGCAGAATGGAAGACTTCTGCAGGTTTCAGAAAGCAAATTGTATCTACTTCTTATTCATTGAGTGTAAAAGTTTAACTGTAATATATTCTGTTTGTGTTGTAGCCAGGCCTTTGATGAAAGATCCAGCTCTAATGTGGATCATGTATTCTGCACAAGTTTTGCTTGGGAATTAGTAGTCTGTGTTGGAAACATGTAGTCATTTAAAGGCATAGTGCAGTCCAGAATTAAAAGTCAGCCATTAACTGAGTACTCAGTCTAAAGATTTATAGACGTCCAAACACATGGCCATAGTGCCAAACCAATTTAGTTAATGGAACATCTTTTTACAGCCTTGGGAAACATAAATGTCAATAAGATAGATTTCACCAAACTGCTTAAGCAGCATTAATGCAAGTGTCTGTTGCCACACAATTTCCCAAACTCCAATATTCGTCTCTTTTATGTCAGATATTTTCTCACTGACAGTCCTCATTCTGGTTGCAACCAAATATAGCAGGCAGGATGATATAGTGGATGACCAGAAAAACGTTGAACTTGAAACACTTGAATTATACTAAGTAAGGCTAAAGAAAACCTTGGCATGATGCTGTAGTGTCACTTTGAATAGACAGATAACATGTCAGTGGGATGTGAGGACGGCCTGATGGCCAACATCCGTGTGTCCTGTCCTTGGCTGTCAGCGCTGTAACAGCCTCGAGAGGATTCCGACACTTCCTGCGCTCTGACCTTTGACCTAAAGTGCTTATCACTCTCTGGTTGAAAACAATCCTGAGCATGAGATGTCACATTTTTCCTTAAGAGCCTTGTTTTCCCAACACTCAGTAACAACTTGTCTCCTTTTTTTTCTTCACACAGTTATCTGAGACTCAGGTCTGAGTGAGCGGAGGACAGCGCTGCTATGTGATAAACATGGCCTCTGACAACCACAGTAACGTTAGCAGGAGATAATGTTCAACTCAAACCAGTTTGTGGGTACTATTTTTGGGGAGTCACACTGAGGTCACCACTTTGGTTTTGATTCTTACAGTTAACATTAACTGTATCTAAACCTTGAACCACACTCAACAGGTTGCCGGAGAGACAGACAGCAGGTGAAACCAAGAGACGGACAAAGACGAGAGAAGACTCTCAACTCAGGACAAGGTTGCACAGTGGTAAAGTTGTCTTTGCTAGACCAACTTGAACTCTGCAAATGTCTGTATCTTGAGTTACCACTAATGTTGCTTTTGAGTTAACCAGACATGTTGTGTATTCTGGTGGAAACCTGACATCTAGTTGTTCCTTTTTCATCAGCTAAAGTGATGCACAGATATATTTTGCATCTCTGCAGCAAGTTATATTTAGTCAAAGATACTGGAGCAATGAATGACTGTACATTTTGCGCAACTAACGTTTAAAGAGATACACCACTCTCCAGAGGTGAGATATAACGACGCACAGTTACTTAGACTTTTACCTGTAATCGAGCATTTTTGAGAGATCAAAATGTTGCTTATTTGCTTTCTTGCTGAGAGTTAGATAAGAAGATCGACTTTTATGTCTGTGCAGTAAGTCTGGAGTAACAGCCAGCAGCTGGTTAGCTTAGCTTAGCATAAAGATTGGAAAAAGGGGGCGACAGCTAGCTTGGCTCTGACAGAAGCTAGCACAGTCTGCCAACAGGCATCGCTAAAGGCAGGGATACAGTCCAAAAATGAACTTGCACATTGTTCTGTGTATGCACATTTTCATCTGCACTGGCATATTCTTTGGGCTATGCTCAAACAGAAAGGTCTGGATGCAGCTGTTACCAATATGGTGTAGGGAGAAAAATGCTCTGGTTGTTTGTATTTCTTGTAACCAATCACAGTCATCTTGGGTGGCATTAACCCCACAATGCAAGGATGGTGCCCTGACAAAACGGTGGCACCCACATAGCAGGGGAGGAGGAGGATGGCAGCTGAAATAACTGACTAATGGCAGGCTTTTTTGTAGATTTCAGAGGGACACAGGGGACATGTCCATGTCAGGTAATGTCACACAAATGTTTTAGACAAAAATTCACCAGAATGCAGGATATTAAGTGTTTCACGCTCAAAGTTTTGTAACAGAAGACCCCCAACCCTCCTCATTTCATATGCCCCCATGTGGAATTGAAACTTACTTGCCTCTGACAGACCCCAAGTGTCAAACTATACAAAATACACAATTTAGAAACTCTGAGCTCACTATAATCTGGACTCTCTTCACACAGTTATGATTTTATTGGATCATTTCTGTTCACTCATGTTATATTGGCCATTTTTCAACGTGCGCTGAAAGCAGCACAGGCAGGAAGTAGTGTAAGATAACCTTGCAAGCACAGAGCTACATCGTCTACACTGTAGACTTTTATCAGTGAATGTATGTAATGCCTTTGCTATTTTAGTATTCTGTCATCATCTCACATTTTTTCTTTTTTTTTTTGTCACCTTTTATTTCTAGGATTGAAGAAGAAGACAGCAGACGAGGTACCCAGCCCAATCAGAGCGCAGAGTCACTCTCTGCAGGATGCAACAACCATGTGACTTCCTGCAGACTAACCAACACACAGGAAGTGGTTTGAAGGCCTCTTGCACATCACTGCTCTTCATGGGGCTATTCCAGCAGCCGACTTCCGTTCAACTCAGGTGAAGCATAGCATATAAAAAAAGACGCTCTATTAAGCAGGCCTTGCACCCATCAGTGTAATTCCCCAGAGGTGAGACAAGCAGATGCTTACAGTCACAGCAATGTTCTAATTTTATACTGCCATAAACACACACTTTCCCTTGTCATGTATCTCACTGCTGTAATTAGAGCTCCTCTCTTTCTGCAATGTGGCAAAAGACTGTGTTGACAGTAAACTGCTCTCAGTCCTGATTTGTTACTAATATGTTTTTACCCATAACAACCTAGGAAGATGGCCACAGATAAGAAAATATGACAGTGTTATTTATTGGCTATGTCTCCTGTGCAATTAAATAATGAGTATTGTGTGTATTGAAAGTTTAATTGGAAACAGCATTACAGCATTACCTCACTCTGACATCTCTCCATTTAATGCATGTATAGGTCCTGTTTGTGCATGTGTGTCTATTTTGAGCCTCTGTGTATATGTATATGACAACAGAGTGAAAACAATGAATTTCCCCTTGCGGGATTAATAAAAAAAAAAAATAATAATAATGAAAATATAACTGATCCAGGTGAACATCATTTACAGCAATTTTGTATTTCCCTTTCATAAATGTTGTGGGACTTGTGATAGACCAGTTTATGAAGAATGCTCAAAATCAAAGCAGCAGAAGCAAAGATATGGTTGTTCTGTCCCCTTCATGATTGTTTTGGTGAAACTTTAGATCCTACATTTCCCATAATGCAACCTGCAGAGTAAATGCCCTCGTCTTGTAAGCACCACACCACCGGTTTGTAGCACAGGCTATCATTATACAATTTGTGATCACCAAGCCAAGATAACTCAGATAATGTCACCATTACATCATAAGTTGTTATTGTCTCACTTTTTAGCAAGCGTCTAGTGTCACAATAGGTGTAAAACAGCTATTTTCACAGGCTGAGTAGTACTAGTAGCACCCCAAAAGATTTTACGTCGCCAGGTGGGGCCACTAAAAATCCTGGTTTGGATCACCAAAACCAAAAGCCATAATTAAATTTCAGTAATTCTATTATGCTGTTGCAATACATAGGCCAGTTAAACACAATATCAATAGGAAGAGGTAAGGAATCGCTTATGATAGACTTTGGTTTCGTATTTTACCAATCATCTAATGTGCATAGACTAATACCGGTACAATTTAGACATCACAACTTTTGTGTGGGAAATGGCATATGCCTCGCTTTGTTTTGTGTGTACACAATGTCTATAAATGAGATCCTTGCTCCTTTCTGAATGAAGTCATTCAGCCCTCAATCAGTAGTTTTCCTCTCATCCCTCCTCCCTACCACTCCTACCTGCCAACCAATCACTTGTCTACACTCTTCCTGTTCCTGCCTGTCCACCATGCCCACCTCATCAAGCCAACTCAGTTCACCTGTTCCTCAGTATTCTCAGCTAGTATATATACCCCAGCCTCTCAGTCTTTCGTTGCCAGATTGTTCTTCACCACTCATACAATGCTCTCCAGTGTTAATGCCTGACTGATTTCCTGTTGCCGACCCTGCCTGCCTCTGACCTGCCTGCTTTGTCTGACTTCCAATAAACGCCTCAGTCTTCTGTCCCTGACCACAAGACCTGCCTCTGTGTCCTTGGTTCCTGTTTGCCTGTGGCTGCTTGGCGTTTTCATCAGACAACATGGTTTCCTGCAGTCCAGAGATATTACATGTTGCCATACACGCCATTGTGTGTGCATCCTGTGAGCACTCACCTGTTAGCTTCTCGACCCTCCGCCTGGCCTCGACCTGCCATCCGCCTACTCCCTGCTGGTTCGTCTATTTCAACTGTGGATTTATCTGGTTTAGGCTTTTCTGCTTCCTCGACTACGTCCCCTGCCTGCTCCCCTATGGTACCATTGCCAGCTGTTAAAGTGAACTGTGTTTGTTGTTGGGCTAGCATCCCTGCTCACTTGCCTGCCCCTCGGCCCGATACAGCCTGCCAAACTAGCCGGGCTGCTAAGGACTTTGTGGAAAGACTTTGCTGGAGTGTTGAACTATTTTATGTGCTGTTGACTTGCCCTGCTCTGTACCTGCTGAGCTGTCTCAGAAAACGCCATTACAAGCTGGTCCTGATGATCTGTGTGCTGCATTTGGAGTCAAACACCACCCACTACAGTACAATATTTTGAGTTTCACAACAATCCTGTTTTCATGTGTTCTGTGTCTAAGCATATTACGTGATTCATTGTTCCTCAAATAAGCTGGTTGTCCTTTTTTAATTTATTAAGACAAATGTACAACTTGAATTTAAAGAAGACTGATTGTGACAAACAAAATATTTATTGGGAGCAAGCCTTCTCAAGTTTAGGGGAGACTTGTGGGTACGTATAGAGCCTATTTTCATTCAGATATCTTGAGGTGAGAGTTCAAGGGGCCCCTCTGACAATGGCCATGCTATTTGTTCCCTCATCAAACTTTGTAGTGTTATGTAGCCTGCTTGCTGAAATGGTTGGCACTGATGTCTTGCTTCACAAGATGCCACTAGTAGCACTAGCTTGAAAAATTGGCACCCCAAAACCTTTAAAAAAAAAAAAAAAAAAAAAGTTATCAGCCTCCAATTATTTTCCCCAGGGGTGCCAGTTGTGGGGCAGCAATTGTATATCCCCCTTTGGGGGAACCACTGAATATACCCCTCTCATTTATACTCGATAAAACAATCAGCTGTATCTTTGTTCTTGCAGTCAGATGGTTTCATAGTAAAACTGTTGTGGGCAGGCATCCACCCTGCTGAAGTCTTTCAGCAAGGCACTACTATACTACTCCAACTACATTACCAAAAGTATGTGGACACCTGAAAACTACACCCCTGTGTGATTGTGGAATATTGTATTCAGTACAGGCATTAATGTGCTGCTATAACACCAGGTTTTTGAACCTAGCTGCAGGGATTTGCTCACATTCAACCACAGGAGCATTAGTGGTGTGCTGGAGGGGTTTGCCATCACGGCTCTGTGCAGGTCAGTCAAGTTCTTCTTCACCGAAACTGGGAAACTCTTTCCTTTATTGAGCTAGCTTTGTGCACGCAGGCATTGTCATGTTGAAAAGGAAAGGGTCTCCCCACCCCCCAAACTACTGCCACAAATGTGGAAGCTCAGTTTCTTCACAAGGCAATGTGATTTCTGGGAGCTCTGCTGTTATCAGCCACTTCTGTCCCTGGCCATCATCTTTCCCACACTGAAATCCAATCTTTCATTTGTCCACAAAACTGGCAGAACACTTTCCAGTTAGCTCCCTCCTCCCAGGTCCACCCTCCTCCCACACACCGCTGCACTGGTGAGCAGCCATGCCAAACAAACTTGACTGAGAGGGCTCGGACAGAGGCAACAAACTCGCTTGTTCACCATCTCAAACAAGCAATGTAAATAAAGATAACTGTGGCAGCCAAGAGGATGCTAATAGCCCGGCAGTGGGAAAATGCCTCCAAATTGATTCTTCATAGGAACTTAACAGTGACTTGCACAACAATTACCTCAAAATCCAAGACGACGCCCTGATATGTTTGTTTTTGTTGTCCAAATATACTGATGAATAATATTGGTTTTGTATTTTGGAAGTTAACTCAGTCTGGTCCTCATGGGAAGCATCTTAACAGAGTCACTCTAAGTGGGAGCTGCTGTACACTGTATTCTGTTGATGTAACATGAGGTTCACTAGGGGGCAGCAATCATTAGACTACCATCCTCCTGGTGGAATAAACCTGACCAGTGAGTTCTCAGTTCAGTCCAAAATACTCAAAACAGCAAGCACATCACAGATATTAACACAGACATAACAGTCAATTTAGAAAAGCTGCAGTTTATGTCTACTTTGTCTGACTGTGTCATTTATTTGTGTAAGGAGAGAGAAAGAAGTGCAGGGTGTGCTTCTGAGGCTTGGTTTATTTTTGCTTGAATCACCATAAAATAAACCAATAATAATCAGGAAATCTTGCTGCAATGTAAGAAATATTGTTGGAAAATGTGGTTTTCAATAATCAGCAGGGAGTAAGAAACAGTACAGGACAGACAGATCTGTTATGATGCAGGGGATATAACACTAGTGTCACTGCTCACGTGCTGCTTAAGTGGACACATGAGAAAACATTCAGTTTTCAGCCAGATCAGGTGCTGTGGGGAGGAAAAACACACATTTTAGATAAAGTGCTCTGTAGATTCATGAGCTGGTAGTTTCCTCGAAAACAGGAGAAACCAGATGTTCTTTCAAAGGAGCCACGAGTCCTCCTCAAACCTGCAGGTGTTTTGTGTTTGTATATAAAGTCCTTCAACTCAGCCACTTCAGGTCACATTTCCTCTGCTCAGATGATTGATTTGTTTTGTGTCTTAAACCAACGTAACTAAGAGTCAACACACTTTAGCATCAAGCTGCTGTTTATGTGCTTTTTCTACATCAACCTTTCCAAAAACACGTAACAGCACAACTTTCCACACGTGCTGAAGCTGTTTACCACAAAAATTCTAATAGTTGTGGTATCTCATTTTTATCTCAGGTCGTCAAACACTTATGCTTGTCACACCTCTCGGCATCTCATAGCAACGGAAGGGGCACCCTTTAGTGTATCAATGTGACACACAGCTGAAACACATTGTAACACGTGGTTAACATTGTGAAATGGTAGACAACAAAACTACTTGGTTAAGTTTAGAGAAAAGATGTTTTACGTTAAAATAAGTACATTTGTTGTGCAATGTAACAGACATAAGTGAGTGACTTCAGTGTGCAACGGTTGTACATGAATTGATCAACGATACATTTCAACAACACTGATTTTTGTTTTCACATGGGACACAAACTGCGGTCTCCTGGTTGAAGTCTTATTTTGTTTGACCCATCTACCTCCCCTTCCTCCTGCCCCATGCAGACTGTCTTTCTGTTTACACTATGTTAGTTGCTCTCTACTTTAGGTATTGGCACAGATGGGTTTACATTGGAGTTAGTTGAAATCCCAGTATGTCTCATAAAGATGCTAAAGGACGCCTCTTGCGTCAATATCATACGCAAAGGGCTGTTGGTAATTGATGTCCCGAGGTGGCCATGCAGATAGTTTCATGCAGATTCAACACCAGCATCTCTTTCTGGAGACAGTGTACATGTTAATCTGAATAGTCCACAAGATAGCCAAGATATTAACAGTTAACTTAACTCAAGGTAGCTTTTACTGGAGTTTCAACTGCATCCCACCCTAGTGAATGGACTTGTCTCAGTTGACAGTATGTACTTATACCTCCAAGTTTCCATACCAGTGTAGTTCTCCGAACCATTTAAAAATAAAGTCTATGCACCTTCATTGTACACACATTTCAGAGAACAAACCTGGGAGAATAAAACCAAAACTATCTGTATGTTACCAACTCATCTTAGTGAGAAGACCCCTTTTTTGTGACTTTGGCTACCCAGCTTTTTAAATCTACTATGCAACTTCTTCCACAACATAAAAAATGTGAATATATTACAAGATAAGTCTGCTGACATTCTGTGCTGACATTCTGTTTTTCACTTACTGTCAGCAAATCCCACAAAAAATGACTAAAACCAACAATAAATGTATCTACTACTATTGTGTGTGTATATAAAACCTGATATATTTCATTCCTATGTGCTATAGAGCTCCACTATTGTCCAAAAAGTGTTAAAAATGCATCAATGAGCCACACTGTTGCGCTGTTCCTTCAATAGGCTTGATTTTGCTCTTTCCATGGATTTGATGACAATAAGAAAAGTATAGAATAACACGAGACTTCTGTTTTAAACATGGCCAGTGTTTGCGTATGAATTGACCTTTAAATGATCTTTGACATTTTTTGTTTCCACTAGCTGTGGATGTGGCTAGCAGGTAGTGGTTGAGGCTACCAAGGTGAGACTGGCAGCCACGGTGCCTAAAGTTCACACTTGCCTATCATCAACACACAAAGACAGTAGTAAGATACAAAAGCAGGTGACCTTCAGCATTTCTTGCAAATCATTGTTAGTTATGTCAGATGAGAAACTGAGTGAAGGCCAACAGCTCATGACGTGACGTCAACCCATTGGTTTGTGGACTCTCAGTGGGCTTAAGCATTGAGGCTGTCGTCACCTTGGTTTTTGTAGCTGGAAGTGACCATATTTAGATGCGAGGATGGAGCTAACCCTGATCCTAGCTGCTAGCTAGGTTAGCAAAGTACATTTACAGCTTTGGTGATAATGCTAATGCTGCATTTAGCTGGGACCAGAAAAACAGAACATCTGACTCCTTAAAGGGTCTTTACACTCAAACATTGAACAAGACTCTTTTAGGCAACCAAAATGTTACAGTGAAATTTCATGAAGTGAAAACACATTGAAATAGCAACAGCTACACTTATGCCTATAATCTGTAAATCTGGGATTACGCCATAGTTACATTACCTAACCAACGTTGTTGCCTTGTAAATGGACAGCACCCAACTGTCACTCAAAGCTGCGCCGCTCTTAAAATGCAAAACTTTAGGCCTAACAGGTGAATTGTATAAAAATCAACCCCTCTGTGCAGCTGTCATGAAAATTAGCCATAGAGATCAAATCTGCGTTTTGTACCAGACTGTAAACATGTTTCTTTCTGCTGTACAGTAGGGCATTTTTAACATGGGGGTCTATTGGGACTGACTCAATCTTGGAGCCAGCCTCAAGTGGCCTTTAGAGGAACTGCAGTTTTTTGCACTTCAGTGCTGGCTTCATTATTCAGCCCTGGAGGTTGCCGCTTGGTATATGTACTGGAGAATAAATTTGACTAACTGCATGAACAGTAGCAACATCCCTTCTGCCTTGAAGTGAACTGAATGCATGTGAGTTCACTTCACTGTGGTCAGTGTTTGCCTTTATCCTGCCTAATGAGACAAGTGCTTGTTTGCACTGTTTACGCAACTTTTAAAGCAGGCTATGTCCCCATCTCACCCATTCAAAGGTTCACAACAACATAACAAAGACAGAGAACACCGAACAATCAAGCAAACGTCCCTCTGCTCTTTGATCAGTTAACTAAGTCTCCCAACTTTCATTTTTCAAACTAGTTTCAAAGCCACAGATGGAGGCCCTTTTAAAACTGCCCTGTGCCGCATTGTCTTGCTCCACAGAGTACATGTACATGTTTGCTAATTGCCGCCTAAAACAAAAGTAAAACCAGTCCACGACTGAGAGATCAAACCCAGCGGTAAGCCTGTGTTCTGAGCCCAGCGGGTACTGATGCACTTGCTGCTGTCACATGCCAGAGAACTCTTACATAAACAGGTCAGAATCAGTGAAGAAGTGACCTGATTCCACGGCCAAATCTGAGTGATGAATGAGTTACTATCAGCTGGCTGTGTTGGGAAATATATCATGGAGTATTGTGTCAGCACAGCCAAATCAATAGGTGCCACTGTGGTCTGTGGGTGACGGTCAATATGCAGTATTCAGTTTGTATACCCTATCCCTAGGAGGAAAGTCAACAGTCTGGACACCACTCACCTGACAACACTGCAGTGAATCATGATGTTTCAGGTGATGAATTGGAAACATGACCAAATTGGCTTGTGAAAATTAAAACCAAGACCTGGATTAGTGTGTCACTGGCAGGTCATGCTGTGGCACTAACTCTAATGGTATTATAACTACTAAGAAACTACATGAGACGATCAAAGACAGGCCTGAACCGCGCTGTGAGACAATAGCAGTAGTGGTGAGAAGTTGGCAACGATCACTGATGAATCTGTCTGAGCAAATATCACTCGCGCACCGCTTCACATTACACGCAAGGCAGGGATCACGTAGCACATTAAGTCTAAAGTCCTGGGCTGGCAACAATGACACAGCATAACACAGAATCGTGAGGACCTCATGATACTTTAACCTTTTCTCACTGATATAAATCATGTTTAATGCTTTTACGGAGTTAAATGATTTTTTTACTCACCTCCTTGACCGGAAACTGCCTTTGTGTTGATTGATTTCCTCTTGTTGAACATTAGTTTCCAGAATCCTCAAAGACTTTTCTAACCATAGTAATGAAAAAAATATCCAGGTAGACAAACAAAATATTAACCCATTATTTCTTTTTCCTTCTTATTATATTTTGTAAATAGTCAATCAAAATATACCAATATAACTCAAAACACAACACAACATTTATTGTAGTTCAAATTGACGCCCCAAGGTTACATCTGACCACAGAATCGTCTTTCAATTCCTGGCTGTCCAGTTCTTGTGTGCTTGGGCCCAACAACACCGGGCTAACCTCTGTCTCTCATTGATCAGGGGCTTCTTGACAGCCTTGTAGGACCTTAAGCCATGATCTAAAAGTC
>JAPZEB010000015.1:2817891-2830860 GCA_029783705.1 Chaetodon striatus | reverse complement strand
CATCCTTTTTTTTATCTAGCAAAGTTTTCATTGGACCTTTATTTAAATACAAGGGCGTAAGTTAAGTTTCAATATAGGGGGGAACATGGGGGTTTGAGATCCTCATTATGCATTTCCTGCATTCTGGTGAATTTTTATGCAGCAGTTCATGGTGAAAATGTGTTTATTTTTGACAAAATAATAGTCCTCTTCTACTTCAGTGTTTTTAATAGGAGGAACAAATGCACAAATATTGTGTCCCCCCCTCAAAATCTGCACCTATGTTCATGGCCATCAGGGTTTAACACAAACATTAGCATTCCTAAAATTCTCACTTTTCTCTAACTTATTGTTTAAGGTTCATTTTTGTTCACTTTATTCAGTATGTCAGCCACTGAAAGGTGGAATTTAGCCTGTAGCTGGTGTAATAAATCACATCAGGGTTACTGTGCGTAAAAGTGAAAGTGTTGTGTCGGCCAGATAATGTTGACTGCAAGGTCAGAGGCTCTGCCATGATACAATAAAACACTTTTTCTCTCCTTGAGATAAGCCCTGCTGGAGAGCACATCAGCTGTGGAGTAAGTGATAGTGTTGGGTGTTGCTATTTTATATTCAAATAAACCATTCTAACTATTTAAATAAAGACCAAATCAAGTGAAAGCCATAATATTTCTGTAATATTTTTTGAAAATTCTATGGTCTGTTAACAAAGTTCACTGTGACCTTATTGTGTTTATAGTCTTATTTCTTGTGGTGAACTATCACTCTTCCTATTAGTGAACCACAAAGTAGGCTAAAGTTTAAAGTAACTGATCACAAGGTCATTATCATGAGCTTACTGAGCATCATTGTCACAGTATTGTATTCTATAATTCATTATTTTATTTTCTAAACATTACAATGATGATTCTCTTTCCATCGTCGTCCACCTCTCGATCCAAACAGCTGTCACATGAGTAACTGTTTATAGAGGCTTTGTTTGGTTTAATCTCCCTGTGATTCTCTATGGAAAACTGTTATTTCCGAGGTGGGAAAACCGGTTTGTCCCAAAGCCCGGCCAGAAATACCAGCATGGACTTATGTAAAGGATCTCGTTAGGCAATGAGTGGCACCTGTACTTTTCCACCCCTTAAGTGGCAGTCCAACACACATTCAGCAGAGTCTACCTGTTTTAATTTGTGAGGGAGGCCTGCCGGCGATGCAATATGCTTGTGGAGTTGCAATGTGGAGGAGCAGACAGGAATGTGGAGGATGAGTTGGTGTGTGAATGCCCCCTTCTGGTAGATTTTGGAACCACAGCTGATGGCCCAGTGGGAGGGAGAGAAAGTCTGTGTTGTGATGTGCTGTGGGGGCCCTGGATAAAGGCAAACATGGGGCTGCTGAAGGCCTTCACTGTGTTTTTTCCACAATCCATCTGGTCTATGCACCTTAAAGTTGTGTTTGAGCAGGTTAAATGTTGGCCCACAAAGACACTGATCAACAGCTGATCCCATTGTTTTATTTTTTTGGGCATTTTGCCTCTATTTAACAGTGTGTAGAGAAACACACAAGAAATAATGGGAGAGAAAAGGCAACAAAGGTCCCCTTGGACCTGTTGCAGGACCGATGAAAGAAAGCTCTTAACATCTAATAGTGATAATGTCACAGTGTAAGAAGAGCTGCGAGTGGAATTTTCCTCCAGGTGGCCATCTTTTGCATGTGTGTGTGTGTGTGTGTTCGAACACCTGCTACTGAAATCTAACCGAAGTAAAGGGAAGCGATGCTCGTGTGTGTGTTGCTCTGGCCTCCTTCACTGCACATGCCCAGCACTGTAATCCCCCATCATTCCCATCTCTGTCTGAAAGTGTCATTTCCAGCATGAGCCATCACTGCTGTTTGATACCTCTCATACTGAGAGAAACTGATACAGCAGCTGAGTGGGATTTTTGAGTAAAAAAACGTATTGTTGTGTAATTAGACTGCCCCATATCTCACCAGAACATTCAGTAATGTCCCAAAAAATTCTATCTGTCACCACATTTTTTATTTGTCTTTCATTGGTCATCTACATTTAATCTTTGTTATATGATTTTGGGCACTTGCTTTATGCGCACCTAGCTGTCCTTCTCATAAGTTGTGTTTTTTTGGGGATTTTTTTTCTTATTTTCACATAATAAACACACTAAAAATGTGCTTTCAACCAAAGTAGGGCAATGCTCAAATGAATGAGATTGCATGCGAACATCGCTCCCTGCCTAACTTCACCACAGCAAGCTAATTTTATCCTTTATGTGTTTTACCCACTTTGGATGGTATATCCCAGCTCACTGCTATTCTTGTCACTTTCGACTCTGGGGAGATTGTTGATATGTCTCCCTTACGCGTGCACTCTTGGCAGCCTCATCAGGAGGGTATAACCTTAATTAAACCCTGAACAGCCAGAAGGAGTCTGTTTATACCCGCTATTAACATGTGCCTTCAGTGATCCGATCACAAGTGGGCAATGACCACCAAGACGTGTTGTTATCTGATCACTCAACCCACTTGCCAAGGTGGTCTGGGCTGATTTGACCTTTTATCTTCTGTATGTAACCAGTAATGCATCCTAGTGCATCTCTGATGGTTGTTTTGGTGACAGCTACTATTTTATGACGAGATAGATGCAGTCCTGTGTGTCCATGCATCATTTTGCTTTATGGAAGGAGACATGTTTAATTCTGCTGACACAGATATCTCCAGCTGTGCCAACACAACCGCTGACATGAGTAGCAAGCATGCTAGTGTGCAGCTAGCTAGAGCATGGATATAATAACCTCTGACCTTCTGGCGCAGGTGACGTAGGCAGTATCCGAACACAAGTGGTCAGCTGGAGACGCATGATAGACACAGGTGTAAACGGCAATATGTCTTGGGTGTCTGCTCGTGTTCGGATCACTGAAACGCTTGTTGTTAATACAAGGGGTAAACAGGCTCCAGAAGCCTATAATATAGCGACAAGATCACAATCACTCACTGGCTTCCCACTATGAACACCGAATTCCATTGAACTTCGATATTTGTGGTCATGCGTAAATACTCCACATAGCATTTTTCTTTGGCGAAAAAAGCAGTGGCAGGGCGCTGGGGAGCCCCTTATTACAGCACTTCGTCAAAAATGATCCCAGAGCTATAATTTTAATGATGAATTACTTTCAAGTTTTGTTTCTATGACAACAATATCTTGACGTTAATGTAATGCTTTGTTAACAGAAGGTAGACTTTACAGTTAACAACAAGCTTAAGATGCATGCTTCGATGAAAACATAACACTCATCAGTAACAGTCAGTGTCTGGTCCATCTGCCCCTACCGATCGGCTTTTCTGTTTTTATACTAATAGTCTCTGACAAACAAGTCATGCAGCTCGAGATAGACAGTAGCTAAAGGTGCGGCAGTTAAGACACCAGCATCGCCATCCTCATAACAAGCAGTTGAAAAAAGATGCTGGTGGTCAGAAAAAAAAATCTGATGTGGACACAGGCACTTAGATTGGACTTCTCATAGGTTAATGAAAAAGCCCATTAGGGAGTCTCACTACTTCAAATCATGTGCCTGAAGTTGATTCAGTGTTGGTAAGCATGTACACTAAGTGAGGGCCTGTGGTTGGCTAGTGTCAGTTTTATAGACCCCCAGCACTGTAACTTATCAGTCTATACAAATATATTTCACTCCAACAACACCCCCCCATGTTTCCTGCTTCACAAGCCTCCACATTTCTCATTTTGCACATCTCTCATAAATGTCCTGTCTGCCTTTTATTAGGACAGTAAATTCTTGACTCCATAGAGCACATCCTGTCCAGTTACCATCACATGCTGACAGTATGATTATAACAGAAATAACTACTCTACATTTTTCTCTGCTGTTGGACACCGACACTGTGTCTGTGCTCACATGTCTGTCATTCCTTCCCTGTTCTGTGTTTGTATCCATGTTGTCCCTGTGTGTCCTGATAAGGACACGACAAAATCCACTAGGACGCTGTAACAATGCCTGACGGGCGCTTCCCAAACAAGGAGAAATTGCATGTTCCTGGGTTCGCATGCAGCGCATACCCTTCATTGTAGTTTTACATAACGTCTCGAGGTTTTCTTTGTAAGGGAAAATAGCCGGGTCCGCAGCCAAACAAGTTAAATATGGCTTTAGCAGTGAAGCAGCTTTGCAATACAGATTCCAGAAGTGGGAAACGGCTCATTGCTTCAAGGCAAAGGACATGTAAAGCTGATTTGCGGTCGAGCTTTTGCTACATAGACCTACTCTGCTCTGTTTGGACCGGGGTACGATGACATGACAAATCAGTCTGTGTGTATGTGTTGTGGCCATGAGTTTGTTCAAAGTCTGTAAAGGCCAAATAAAGTCATGTTTTTCCAACCATTTGCTAAATCATTAACTGAACAGCGTGGGCTCCAACGTAGATACTCTTAACATAATATTTACCTGAGAAACAGACTAAATTCATTTCACACAGGGGGACTTCCTTGTTGATGTTTGTTGAGACACTCTGCACATGCAGTTGGCTTCAGGTCCATCCTCTTGATTTGCTATCTATATTCTGACATGTTTACACCTTATCATGGAACAACAAGAACATTACTCTCTCTTTACTGTGTATACATTCTCAGAAAACCACTTTTATGTTTGCAGAATGATTGAAACCAGGATTGCCTCTGTTGTAAATCATCTCAAGAAAGGCCTCTTCTCGTGTGTCTTGTAAACGTGAATTTTGGCTTGGTCTGCTGCGATATATGTATGGTATAAACAGTTGGCTCCGCAGGGGTCAATCTGACCAAACCCAGGCTAAGTTGTGGAGGGCGAAAGCTGTAACCAAGCAGGCAGAGAATTCCACTGTGGATTAATGGCTAAGACCTAAATTCCACCCTCCATATCCTTAAAGAGCAGGTTTCGGCTCCACACAGAGAGTCACACCGCTGTGGAGGCATGAAAGCGCATGTATGGTATATAGGTATATAATAAGAGTAGCTTATAGTGAGAGAGTGGATCAAAAGGCTTAAGAAACAAAGGAATGGAGAGAAACCTGTTGTTGCCTGATGTTGTGATTGTGAGTGTTTTGTCTACTTGCATGACCATGATGTGGTTTCAGAGCTGACGTATAGTTTTTAACTTGGCATCCTTTCCATGTAATTTACTGGCTGTCCTAAGTACACTCAGTGTCCAGTTTTGCTTGCAGACAGTAAATCACATCCCACTGAGGAGGTTATGAAAGCAGACCTGCTCCTGAACAAACAGGACCAGTGTTTCGAGTGAAATAAATCACTGTTCATTTATTTTTGTCCTGTTCTTTGCTAACAACAATCTCCCTACTGTGACCTATTGGAAGATTAAGAATGAATGTGCCATATTTACTGCTGATTAAGGCTGCCCTTGGTAAGCTTTAGCGTCTCAGCAACATGGCACTTGGGTTAAGGTGAGGGAGGGCTGTCCCTCTGCAGGGTCAGGGTTAGGTTTTGGTTTGGAGACATGGTTAAGGTGCCAGTGTACTTAACCAGAAGTACTTCTTGGATGGTCACATGGTTTCGGAAAACCCCCAAACCTCTCTGACATTGGAAATGGCAGGTCTGTGTCTGACAAGTTCTGTAACTTTCCAAAACCAACAATTCGACATTCACACCCATTTCACGCAGTGGTTGGCCAACTATTTCTTTCACTCCTAATGTGTAGACATGCACTGCAAACTTGACAGTATGTAGACGTTTCCCTGAAGGAGCTGTATGTGAGAACGCAAATGTATGAATCAGTCAGATTGGACATTAAACATACTTTATCCTGCAAGGTCACTGGTGAAAAGTCCGTGTAATGTCCGATTGAGCCCATGTGTGAATAGTGCAGGTGTTTGCCTGGAGAATTCATGGCGAGCGTGTAGGCGTGTTGGTGACGTTTCTATCACAATGCTTGCCCGAAATTGGAGGAAAGAAAACATCCGAGGGTGAAAAGGAAGGGTCATTTACACGAAGACGGCAAATGAAAATGTCAGCCTGACCAGATTTAACATCTGTTGTTACGCACCAAAGCTGAAATCGTCAGAGAAATTCAAGGAACAGCAAAAGACTCTGTAACGACCAAATTACAAACTGGCCCCTTGCCTAAATGAAATGGAGTATTTCCAGTGGGTGAGAACCCTTCTGGCACATACAATCTACTGTTGTATGCTTCATGTGTGGATGAGAAACTTTGGAAAATATCTGGACCTGATTCTCCAGACATTGTCTGGAGTTCAAATAAGAGACTGTTTTCACCCTGCCTTCCACTGCGGGTGTTTGGAACAGTTATTAATACTTTTCACACTTCCAACGTGGTTAGACAAAATGTACAAACTTTTGAGGGCTTATCAGGATTTGGGTTCAGGGGTAGTGAGGGATCGGTAGCTGAAGGCAGCAATGCTTGGAGGTTAATACAGTAGAAAAACCAAACAAGGTAGCACAAAGGGATCAGCGTGGCCTTTTATCAAACTTTAAAATCCTGAGAACTCATCCTAAGTCAAAAGGAATTTAAGTTTAAAGCCCTTCAAATAAGACCATGCAAGGTGTCATGAACCACAGTGGAGTGAACAATTAAAGGCAAAGTAGCTCAGATATCTTTGATCGTCTGCCAATCACGGAGACCTCCATAACTGTAGTAGTGTGGGATTAGGCTCCTAATACCAAATTAGCTTGTCTTGTGAAATCAAATGTGACATAGTGAAAGAGTTCTGTACTGGAAGATTCTTTTAACTTCTGGAAGAAAAAGCACATCAGTCCAAAGTCTTCTTGAAAGGAGCTTGGCCATGGCTTTGCCCTCCATCAGCCATTAATATACAAATATGATATTTAAATTTGCCTGACACTATTTGAGAACTACTTTAAAAGTACTTATGTGATAGACTAAAAGACATCAGGCTTCAAGTGAGATAAGCAAGAAAATTGCTGCACTGGAAATCTTGAAAATCAAACAAAACCCCCAGGGAACAAAAACTAAGAAAACACAAACACATTTAACCTTATATTATGAGCAAAACTGATCTGCTCTCTAAAAGCCTTAAGCTTCCAGGAAGTATTCTCCTTTGTAATACTTGTTTTAGCACAGTCACAGGGTCCTGGTGGCCATCTGCCAGCTAAGAGAGATGTTCTAACTGACCAGCTGGTTTTGGAGTTGCAGACCTGCAAAGTCCAATCCTGTGTGAGGGTTAAAGGATTAGTGTTAGATTGTTGTAGAAAGGTTGTTAGGGCAACTAAGCATCACCTTGAGCTGTGAGTGATGGTGTGCTGGACAAGAGCAAAACTCTGTTCTCTTTAAGGAGATACCTACATCATTACCTATTGGGGGCAAGGCTCAACGGGGGCCCACAGGTAACTTTTAACAGTGGTGCCTCCTGGTGGGTTAATCTGGCCCTGTCTTAAAAGTGTTTCTACTCATGATGAGTTTCTTTTCTCTTACTTTAAGTTTTGACTTCCGTGCTCCAAAATACATAAAAGAAGATTACAGTTCTGTCTTGTACAGAAGAATAAAGTCAGAATAAGAATATGGTGCCGAGCCACCACTGCTGTCTTGTAAATAGCTTTCCTGTGCAGTCAAATGCGACTTTCACTGTACAGACCAGGTGGGTGTAACTTGGTGATGTGGCACCATGGCACACTAAGCCTATCCTGGAAATAGTGCTTGCCTCTGTCTGTGGCCTGGCATTATGCAACTATTTATTCAGCCACTGTTGCACAGCAGGTCACCTCCAGGGTACTAGACCTGCCAGCAATGTGCCAGCAGCTAAAGCGGCTGAATAAACCTGAAGATTCACATTTCACAGAGGAATCCCAAACCCACCACAGCACTGACTGTAAGAGGAGCCATCTGCTGTGATGTCTAACATCTAAACCTCTCACTATGAGTGAAGACTGAGCATCCATGGTAAAATAACAGGAGTCAGCATTTCACAAGTGGAACACACTTTTTATAATTAGATCAGCCGTGGCTTCTGGCTTTCCGAACATGGGAATCTAGTGCCAAACCTGATGCAGTGGAAGATTTTATCCTTTGACTCAGAAAAGCAAACAGGAGATATATTTACCCTGATGCTGTATTTAAACCTCTTTACAAAAGAAGAATCTACTGCTAACTTTTAACAGTTTCATCCTATTCCTGCAATGGCTGCCAGGTTCAAAAGCTCTTTCCTATTTACTTCTCGTCGACCTTTAGCAGTGATGATGGGTTAACACTCAGGCAGAGTCACACTGAGCTGTACAAACACAGCAGTGACAGTTCAGTGAGGAGCTGCAGGGTCAAGTTACAAGAAGTGAGTGTCTTTGGCAAACAATGAACAGATGGTTGTGCTGTTTGTTGAACAGCCTGTGCCCGCCATTTTTTGTAAAGGGTCTCACCACACCAGCTGCAAAAAACAAATTGTTCCATTTAACTCTAGTTAAGTGACGGTCACTTGCCACAGCAACACCATGATCCCAGGTATTGGACTCACATTGTGAGTCTAGGTCAACGTCTGGAAAATGAAGCCAACGCTGAAGTGCCAAAAACTGCAGTTCCTCAAATGGCCACTTGAGGCTGGCTCTGTAAGGGAGGTCTGCCTGTCTGTGGACACATTTTGTCCCTGCAATAGCGTCACAATCATGCAAGATACAGTCACGAAACTTTACAGGTGTGTTACTGAGATCAAAATAAAGGCCAAACTCAATGATGGGCTTGGTCTGAACAAGGGGCCTGGAAAGGGCCTGTTGCAGCTGGAATGACCCATTGCAATATGGTTTCTAGCTCCGGTTGCATTTTGTCTTGTTTGAAGATTCTTTGAGAAGCCTTTGAGATTCAAATGGAATTTCGTGCCAGAGAACTGAGAAGGGGCATTTGCACAATTCATAAGCCTTTTACCTTTCAGAAAACAATATCCTAGTTGGTCGGACAATCCACCTCACTGTAAAAAGACACACTGGGAAAGACGCATTGCTGATGACTTTTCTCCCAACATAACTTTTCAATATTTTGCACAACACAATTCCAATTCAAAATTGTATTAGAGTAGTGATAGATGTTTCAATACTTTGGTGCATAAAACCAAAACTACTTCTACTACTACTAGGAAATTAGAGAAACAATGTGTCATTTTGTATTTTGGTTGAACTGACCCTTAAAATAGTAAAGATCTGTGGCTATTGGGCAAGACATGCCTACAGTTTTACTTAATGTATTACATATCGGAACAAGGCAGAGCAAGGTTCACAAAATACTAGGACAAACTGCTATACATCAGTTATGAATCTAACGAATTGCGCCAGTTTGTTTTATTACTGAGATTTGAGTGTTCTCCTCTCAAACCCATCAGTACCGCTGAGACATGGCTGGCTACGTCTCCCATAGTTACCATTTGCTGAAACTCAACTGGGCATTAAAATGCAGTGTGGTTCAGGCTTTAATTGTATAATGTAAGAAGTGAGGCAGACTCAGAGCACCTGTTGTTTTAGGCCACATGTGAAAAGCCATTACCTTCTATGTTGTACATTAAGAGATGAGCATGGTGTCCACGTGGATGGGTGACTGTGCAGAGAGCCGTGCTGTGTTCACACAGCAGGCAAAAATGATTTGTTTATCAAAGCTGCTTTGTGCAGCTAATCGGATTTCTGCAGAATTACCTGTGCCCTTACAACATTAGTTGTTATAGTAACAATGCTGGCAGGTGGATGCAAGACTAAAGGTCTTTTTTATTTAGAAATCTTTTCCACCCTCACTCTATCCCTGTTCTATCCATAGCTGCAGCAAAGATTTAGACATAGAGTTTCTATTAGATTTTTATATACCACGGTAGCTGGGAATGGTAATGTTGGTCACAGCTGTTAGCGTGGTTGTAAACATTAGGAATTGGGTCTCTTAATCTTTCCAGGAACAAGCATTCTCCTCCATATTGCAACATATTGTGATACTGCATGAATGACACTCACACACCTCCAGGACAAGTTTTCACCTGATTTCTGTTTTCTCCTCAGGTCGGACCTCCTCAACAAGCTCATTGACCAAACGGAGGATAAAGCCTCAGCCTCAGAGAGCCAGACTTACATTGCCATCACCTCCTCAGCCCCCAGGCGATTCCCCAAATGGCTGCCTGGTTTCCTAAGACACCGTCCAGCTTCAGGAGCAAGAACAGCCTCACCAAACCTGGCGTGGGCACAGCCCACTAAGGCTCCACAGATTGAGCAGAGGCCACTGAGAGTTCGTCGCCATGCCCACTCAGGATTGCGGGGTGGTCACCACTACCCCCACCATGCCCAGCTGATGAGAGTAGGCTGTGTCCTGGGAACCTGCCAAGTGCAGAACCTTAGCCACCGGCTCTATCAGCTCATCGGTCAGAGTGGCAGAGAAGACTCATCCCCCATAAACCCCAGGAGCCCCCATAGTTATGGATGAATTAGCTGATACCCTCAAACACCCGCAGCAAGTCTATCTATATCTCCAGTTATTTATCTCTTAATGTATTACTGGTAGTCTTTGCATTAGAGTTTGATGTAGTCCATAACTTGTGTTTTTCTATCTCAAAAAGACAATTATACTCCCCATAAATGACTTTTGTGCCTCAGAATTTGAAGATTCAAATCCAAGATCGTGACTAACTGAATCGTTCTACAACCCACAATTTTAGTTCTACCACCATCCAGAGAACATTTGCCTTTTGAAGGACGTTCTTGTCTTGTCAAAGTCTTTTTGGTTCTCCCCCATGAACGCTCATATTAAGCCAGGAGGCCTCAGTTCGACGTCTTAATCCTGTTATTATAAGAATGAAGGCTTGTCCTCAACACCATCCAGTGGCCTGGTCCTGTCTGCCAACTGACCTCCCCAGCAGTGGTTATACCACAACTCATTGATCAAACACTTAAGCCCCTAATGTGGATTTCAACCTGCACACAAAGCTGGAGCCCTGTCAAAACCAATGTATTCCCAAAGACCCCGTAAATGACCCAGTGAACCCTTTTACCTCTTTTTCTGTGCCCCCCTTTGTCAATTTTGAAAACTCCCAGACTGTTTCACCACTGCATATGAACACTAACATCCCTGGAATATTCCACAAGCTTTCAGCTGGGAATTCTTCACTCAGCAGGACTTTGTGTTTCAGAACCACAATTTAGATTTGAAACCAGCCACAGCACTTGGGTTACACCCGAGTTTAAGAGCATTCTGAGTCAGAACTCAACCGCATAAACTCCCCGCTGAAATGAAAAAGAATAGGGTCATCATCCGGTGCCTTGGGAGGACTCTACACAGAAACTCAGTTCCCAAAGGATCCATTTCAATGTTGCAATATAGTAGCCTGTTGTACTAACACAGAAGGTGGCAAAGTAACCTTGGAGCCACGGCTCAAGGCTCTGTTGCACCACTGCTGGCACTTTCCCCACCAGAGGCCAAGTCTGAAATATTAGCCTTTTCACGTGATTCATAAGTTCCCCTTGCAAGTCTAGGACTTTGGGTTGACAGCAGTTTATTAAACCTGACCTAATCACCTAAGGCATATGTGCCGCCACAGCAGGACGGGGGAGGGCTCAGCCTCCTATGGTCTGCACACTTAATGCCAATACATAAATATAAAGAGCAAAGCATGTGGCCCCCACACATGTGCACACGTGCAACCTTGAAATTTGCAGTTATTAAAGGGTCTGTTCACGAAGAATACATTTAAAAAAAAAAAAAACCTGACTTTGCAGCATATTTTGGGGATTTTCTAGGGTAACATGGATTCTTACTCTGGAGAGAAATGTTAATGTTAATGTTAGAGAAATGTAAATGCCATTTTCTAGTGCTGTTAAAACCAGAGACAAAAATCCTTTATCCCCAGTATATTGGGGTGGGGGTAGGAATCTCTAAAAGTTGGCAAATACACCAATAGTAAGTCAAACAGCAATGTTGCAAAAGAATGGAGCGATAAAGGTCAGAGCGATAAAGATTAGAATCGGTATTTTTGATGGTATTGAAAAAAATACTGTTCAGACTTCTCAATACCCTAGCATACAATAACACTGCGATATCACCCAAGCCTAGTAGTATACAGTATAAACAATCTTATTGGCAGCAATGGGCACCCAGCTTGTTAACATGTAGTATGTAAAATGGGTTTAGGCCCGTCCTGAAGCGACGGCTAGAAGCTCTGCTGCTACATTATGGGTTTCTCATGAGAGACCACAGTGACCAAAATGTTAGGTGTGCCCGATTTCAAATATGTGCAAAAAATAGCAAAGCACCATCAAAAATACATGCCCTGACATTTCCTCTCTATGTTTGTCCCGTTCTGAAATGGTGGGCGGGCGACAGACTTGGAATAACTGAGGTCACGCTCTTCTCATCAAGCAAGCTAAAATTTGGCCTTAAGCTTTCCAAAAATGCAACCTTGTATATAAAACCCACATTTTTGTTGAGAAACATAATTTTATTACATATTATTGACGTACTTCTAAACTTCTATTCCAAGACTTTACCATCTGGCAGCCTGATCTTAACCTGCAGGGAGTGGTTGAATGTTTCAAAGCGGGAATAGCAGCCAAACTGTCGGCCCTCTTTCTGATTTATGTACACAGTTATTTAGATGATCTCATTTAGTATTTTAGACTCTTTTTATTTTGCATATAATTTCACAAACATGAACGTTTGTTATTCCTGAGAGCATTAGTTTAAACTTACCAAATACCTGGCAATACTTGACAAATCGAAAGACTTTACATGTGATCTGCATCATATAATAATGTGTTCTTTTTTTTTTTTATCTTAATCTGTGTCTTCTGATTTTACTTTGTGTCTTTACTCTTTTTTACATCCAGTGTCTCAGCCACATCTTGGCTCTCTCTCTCTTCTGTCTGTAATAATGGAGGTCACAGGGTAATAATCAGTGGTGTCTTAGTCTTAAATCTAATCTGTTCAAAGGCTTGCTGAGGTTAAACATGCCATTCTCTCTGCTGTAATGGAGCTAATCAATGTCTCGTGACAGATCATTAAAAGGCTTTTC
>JAPZEB010000015.1:2777881-2801503 GCA_029783705.1 Chaetodon striatus | reverse complement strand
GTGCTATTTAATTAACTATAATAATAAAATATATACGACTATATTGTTTGTTGTTTGACGTGAATGTGCTGTATGCTATACTACAGTACAGTACGTTCAAACTTGTTTTTTTAAACTTTATACAAACAACAAACAGGAAAGAAAACCTACTTGTCAGAGGTTATTATCATTACAGGTTATATCTATATGTTGACCTGTTTGTAAGGAAATCTACCAAATTCACACAAACACAAAGCATTTCAGTGATATATTTCACTGAGGCTTTGGGTGTATCACCAAAAAGGCACAGTGATATTAACAAAACCATTCAATATGAAGAGTACATCATATGAAAGATCTTCATACAGATTCCTTCCATGATCACATACATACCCTGCACAATGACATCATCGTCTAAGTATATCACCCTCTTATGGTTGATGTCAAGCAGTGGGAGGTAAAAGCGCACAAAGTTGAGCTGCAAAATAAAAGCAAAGATGTTACACCACTTTGAAACTCTCTATTTGGTAACATTTTATATTAAGGTACACAAAAACTAAGTGGTTCTGTCAGTCATTATTAATTAACTAAATATTAACTAATGACTAGCTACTCTATCACATTTGATTTGGAGTTACTCAAGAACTGACCATTGACTAATAGTTAGTAACTCATTTGTTCCTCATTAGTTCCTTAGTAACTACTCGTCTTTTGTGTATGTTATTGTAAAGTGTTACCCTATATTTAGATTGTGGGGCCTCACACTTTCATCTGTGCATGTATATGATATGTATAGATACATGAAGGCAAACCTAGGACTCACTGGATGTAGTAGATCAGGTCGAGAAGAATCTGGCTTCACCTTTCCTTTTAAAACCATGGGGTTAAACTCCAGTATCTTATATTTGATGCCTTTCAGTTTGGTCCTCCCTATGTACTGTCTGGGAAGATGCAAAGAAAGTAAGATTGGGTAATTAAACACAAAAGTCATCAGGATAGGCAATAATACTGGGATGTCAGGTGACCCAAAAAAACGCCCACATCCCCCCTCCATATTTGAAACAATCACAGATTCAGTCGCACAAATCACTTGTAAATTCCAAATGATCATCTCAACAAGTGGCTAACCTTGTCAGTCTCACAGCATCACGTAGAGTGACAATATAAAAGAACACTCTGGCATCTGTGTTGCTATAGACACTGTTGATGGTTGCCATGGTTGCACCGATGCGTTCTTCTGATGCACATATGATGATGGGGATGACATTATTCGCCTTGGACACTTTCACTGCGGGAACCTGTGCTGCGCTTCCAAGGCTCTTCCAGTGATCTGAGAGAGTTTTACAAAAAAAGATTGCTGACTGTAGTTTTCAACAAACGTCACTCAAAGAGGAGTAAATACTGCATTAATTGGGGACTATTTTCAGCTGTGGATGAGTACGCATTCGGTATATAGCACAGAGGAATAGTATATATTAAGCTTTATAATCAGACTTACAATATTTTGACACAATTTAATTAGCTCTGTAAAGATCTGAATGAAACCTGTGTGGGTGTACCTGAGAGTTTGGGCCGAGTGGAGGCTTTGAGCAGTGTACTGTGTAGGAGGAGACACACCATCAGCACCAGCAGCCCCAGGAGGATCCGGTTAACTAAGACACAGAGAGGCACCTATCAGTGTTCAATCAGACTGTGAGACTTCTCTCAGTGCATATTGTGGAATTTTCATAAGCAGCCTTGCTGTTCATCCTCTAAATTTTCAAAGAATTGGCTATACCCCCAAAGCTCAGTAGGTCAATGCATAATAATTATCTTATACAGTCATAGTACAATCTCTCTTTTTTTTAAAAAATTGTTTAATCTAGAAAATGTGAAATAAAAATTAAAAATGCCTATCATGGTGTCACAAAGCCCATGCTTATGTTTTAATAGTGCTTTTTTATGTTCACACTTTTTTGCCTTTGTGCTGAGAAGGTTGATACCACTCTTTTAGGTATGAAGCTGGAGCGAGCAGGCTATTATCTTAGCTTAGCTCAGCTCAGCTTATCGTTAAGACCGGAAACAGAGGGAAACAGTCAGCCTGGCTCTGTCCAAAGGTCATAATACACCTATCACCACATCTTAAGCTCACTAATTATTAAAACCTTGTATTTTATTTCTTTATTTTGGGGTCAAACAAACAAGCAAGCAAACAAGCAAACAAACAAACAAACAAACAAACAAACCAAAAAGCAATGTGTGGTTTTACAGGAAGAGAGGAGGCAGGGAAAACAGCTAGCCTTGCTTATAAACTAACTGTGGTTCATGAAGACATAGAATACTTTACAGCATTTTCCCTGGAAAACCACAAATTGGGTTTTTTCTTTTCTGTTTAGGAAACAGATTTAAAAATGAGGATGTGCTAGTCAGCTTCAGATGTGCTCATATGTGTGTCAGCACAAAGCTTACCATTCCCTCCTGAATTTTGTTTGTGTTAACCTAAGCTAAGCTAAGTGGCTCTCTGCCTTTCCAAAACCAGACCACTTCCACTCTGTTGTGGAGTGTAACTCTGTTTTTGGTCACCCTCTTAGCGACATGTGCAGGATAAACACAGTGGCAAACTTTAAGACAAACTTGACAATTAAGATCATGTTTTGAGTAAAACAGAAGATAAAGTGGGGTATGGGGGTATTTAGGGTGTGGCTACCTTGTGACTGACAAGACACTAACATGGTGGTGTCCTCCGGTTCCTAGGCTATATTTACATTACAGGGCTTAATGCTCAATTCCAATTATTTCTCCAGTGATTCAATGTGTCTGCCCAGACTGTTCACATTCATGTTTGAAGTGACCCATATCTAACATCAGTGTTAACAGATCTCTGCCCTTAAACGCCTCATATGTAACCAATAACATCACACACATGGGTGTTGGAATGACAACAAAAAATTGAAACATTTGCAAAACAGGCATCATTTCTGTATTAGGAGGGTCCGATGACTTCATTCTGCAGAATAATTAGACATGTGCTTCTGTTTGGGAGAGTGTGCAGCATATTTTCAGGGAAATGGATGTTTCAGGATAACGGGCTGCTGTACAAATGAGCTTTCAGTCCACTAGGTCTATTAGCAGCTATTGCTGGTGGTTCTGTGGAGAGAGAGGCTTGGGTGCGGCTGGGGGAGAAGTCAGGAGTGTTGGGGTCATGATGAGGAGGGTTTCGCAAAGGCATGAAACCTTTCGTTTGGCAATCAGGCTCTACTGACTGGTGACTGGAGCAGCAGTGAGCTTAGCCATTGTCAGATCCACCCCTCACTCCTCCACAGCTTTACCTTCTAGTCCAAATATGGTCACTTCTGGCTCCAAAAACCCAAGAAGGCCAAAATGCCAAACTCAAGGCTTCAAAGCTGAAGTCTTAAAGTCAATGGATGATGTCACTGGTGGCATCCACTTCATTTAAACAGTGTATGGTCTTGGCTCAAGCACCATACTCAATGAACAGACATGAGACTGTTTGATGTTTTCTTCTCATAGCAGCAGAAATACAGGTTGTGTTTCATTTCTGGAGTTGTATTTTCTCCATCAGCTGCTTGTCAGGCAGACCAGAGAGAGAGGAGAATCAAATACCCATCTGCAACCACTTAACTGGCTGCTCATTCAGGTGCCATAACAACTTTTGCATAGTATTCTACCTGAGCAGCAGTTATTCAGGCAATCCATCACTGATCAATAATTGTTCATATGAGACATTTCATAACAACTGAGGATCCAGTTTGAAGTTGTTAACATTTTTTATAAACTCAACCTTTAGCCTTATTTTTCTGGCATAAGTATTTGGGTTGCAAGTGTCATCAGTCGTGGATAATCTTCTCAAGGAGCAAAAATCTGGAGGCAGAATTAAAGCATTAAAACCAAATCTGCAAGGTTTTAACTTGTTGCAGTTTTTGTACGACATTCATATCACGCATTTACGCACATGTAAAACGTGCATCATTTCATTGTAAAGTCAAGTTTGATTTTGGAGGCAAACTCGGAAGTATTTTGGGTTCAGTCCAAACTGCTGTTCACACACTGGATGAAATCATTAAAATTAACTCCTTACAACCTGTCATCTGGTTACCTCATCATACCCTCCCCCAGCACACACACACACACACACACACACACACATGGTGCACGTGCATGGAAGTTGGATGCATTCCTGGACAGACATTCGAGGGTTCTTTTCCTGGCAATGGCTGCAGCAGCTAAATCTCACTCTATACACAAAGAAAAGTTGATACTATAGTTGATATTTGAGTGTTAAACCACAAGTAGACAACTGAGTTATTACTGTTACTGTCCATCAACTCAAACAGAAGGCATTTCTTCTTTGTCTCGTTTAAATCTATCTACCCCAAGACTATAAATCAGTCATATTCCAGTTGTATTACACTTTGTTTTTACTTACTTTTTCTCAGGAGAGCCATGTTTCATGTTTGCTTCTAATGACATCTGCAAACACACAACACATACACACAAAGAAAAAGAGAGAGCTATTTAGTTACAAGAGAAGTTGAGAGCTGAACTGTTCCTTGGCCTTAATAATGATGTATTGAAAGATTTGGCCGCACCTTCAGTGGAATATTAACAAAAACCTGGCAAAACAGCTAAAAGTGACTTAAGTCTTTGTTATTCATTAAGACGACAGACCTCAGATGTTTCTGCACAAATGTGAGCAAAAAAAAGTTCACAAAACATGGCAGAAGAATCAGGTTTCTCCCACAAAGATCTAACTGTGTCAACCAGCTTTTTCTTATTACCTTCACCTGTGAAAGGATACATCATAACTGTGAATGTCAGAAATCATCAGATGACTACGCTTTACGAGTGTTGTATCTAGAAGTTTACTTTCACATACATACTTACTGGAGAAACACACCTATGAATAGAACTATTTTTATAACATACATGTATTTTAAGTCATATAATCCCTACCCCCAGTCTGTTAAAATTCCACCACATTTTTTTTGGCACACTTTACTTTAACTGGCAAAGGAAGTTCCTCATAAAAGCCCAGACACGCCAAACCAACATAAAAGAACCTGTGGCAACAAAGGCCGACTGTTGCTTCACCTCATGTTGCTTGTATCTCAACCTAAAAACAGTGATATACTTGAAGGGTCCTGACCCACCGGCCAACTGTTGGCTGGCAGCAAATGTTGGGCCCACAGTGAGCGTCTGACACTCTTGTTTTTGCGGTGTGTCCCACATTAGTCAGCCCTTGTCTGCAGCTTTTCGGCCAATTCAGCATCTCAAATCAGAACCCATGGGTGAGTGAAATCACTCAGACTGGCAATTAAGTTTCAGTAATTATGATTTGTTCTGTTCTTTCAACATCAGGTTGTGTTGTTAATGTGCTAACTGGCTAACTAGCATCTTGAATCCATCATGTCGGTCTCCCGGTTTCCTTTTTTAAATTACAAATATAGACTACCGCCGCCTGCTGTTAACATGGATGTATAAAGAGACCTGGATACAACGTTAGAGCCGGGACCCTGTTCATTCATATAAATGTTGCTAAGAGCAACATGAAGCCACAATGGTTTAACTTTTGAAATTACCAGTATAATCCGCACTGCTTCCACACTGTGTGGTACATAGACTTCCGCCTGCTGAGCTGCTACCTCCAGTTTAGCAATCTGTTATCTTGAATAGATATAAAATGATTAAATCGAATGTCTCTTCTAGACTTTCCAGATGTTACCGGAACAAATGGATAATTCCGATAGTTATTTACTGGTGGTTGTGATGCTCAAAAAAATATATTCACTGATTTACAGACATCTCTTTCACCATGTAAGTCACTGGGAAAAAGTCATGTTGGGCCACAGCGCATTACGTGATGGTGTAATTACCCTGTCTGACCACTACGACAATTTGCTTCAAAGCCCGGCACACTTCCTGAGAGCCTCAGTGGTATGGAGAGTTATTTCCTCTCATCTTGTCTGTTTTCGGAGCCAGAAGAGCAACAGGACAGATTTAAGACACTGGTTACCAATTAGGACATTATTAACAACATCACCTGATCTTGAAAGAACAAACAATATACCGTGCCCTAGCGAACAATAACACAAACAAAAAAAAACTAATCTTATCCTATATATTTCAATCTCACATGTAGTCACTACATGCTGTAGTCATTTGTTTGCTTTTGTCTATTCTGGTTTTTTTTCTTGTGTACAGAGCTGAACTGAACCGTTTCTCTCAATGATGCCGATTAAACATGCTGAATCGCAAGAAAGCTGCCGACAAGGGCCGGCTAGCGCCAATGGTGCACAACACACCACAAAAACTAGAAGGACTGAATGACTGAACGGGCTGAATGTGTTCTCTGATTCATTAACTTATTGTATATACACTGTGGTAGAAAAGCACTTCTCTGCAATGATTGCTTGCTCGCTACAGTAGAAGCAGTTTTATGGTGTAGGATGCATTGAACAAATGCAAAGAGAGGCTACATGTTCTTTTGTCCAAGGTGAACATTGTGATCACAGTCAGGACTTCTGTCAATCTCAAGATATGTTGAAGACTCAAGAAACAGAGAAGCTGTGAACTCATCAGGGTCCTTGCATGGACGGATTTGATCGAGACTTGTTGAGGAGGGGTCAGTTAGATTGCCCCAAAAACTTTGGTCACAGTGAAATGTAACACAAAGAGAAATCGGTTAAATTTCAGTACATGAACGCACATGCAGAAATACATTTTGTGACACATATTTTCCATATATTTATGTGTGTGACCGTGACAAGCTGTCAGTGTGACCTCACTGAGGCCCAGAGCCAGAAGACACTGGACAGCACATGTGGCTGTATTTTGTCCAAAACCTTCCACCACATCCTTCCTGGTGCCAGGGCTTAATCAAGGAATCTGTTTGCCTTCAAGCCTTTTAAACTTTTATATAACAACAGAAGAGAAATGCTTACACAATGAATGATGAAACACATCTCCTAACTGTGCCACAACCAAAAATTCCATCTGATTTACCCCCATCTCTATCAAGTCCTCTCAGAATCAATAACTGGGTTCCACTGACCTTAACACTTCAATGTAAAGCAGTGAAACCTCAGCATGCTTTAAGTTGCTCATCGCCTTCACACCCACAGAAGACTTTTCTGCTTTTTATGTTTCACCACATCCTCTCTGAAACCTGCGACTCTAACTGAACTAGGACAAGACATGCAGTTTGTGTCATGCATTTGTTTCGGGTTTGTTTGTCGCTGTTTAGAGCAGCCCCAAACATCTGGAGCTGATTAGCCTCTGATACTGAGCTGCCTTACACGCTGTCTCTGGCCTGCATTCGAACAATTGGCTATCCACTGAAGGCTCTCCAAATTGCAATGCATTGAGCTTACATGTGATTTTCTTCAATCTCAATGCATTTATAGCCTCATTGTCAATGTTTTTGCAGAACTGCACCACCAGATATGAACTCTCACATGATTTCATGTCTCCTCTATTCTTAGTTTTTGAGGATTTCTGAGATAAATGATGCTAAATATCAGTGTAGAAGGTCTCTGTGTCACATTATGTTCCTTTTATGGATTCTTAAAGACATCATAGAGGAATTAGGCCACATTAATATTTTTTGATTACATAGCAACAAGCTACTAAAGCTCCCATACGTTTGCATGCTACTGTGTATGTGTAACTGTGTGTGGATGGGGGTTGGGGGTCCAAACCAAACCACTTAAGTCATCACACTGCAAAAAATTCCTAACCTGGATGATGCAGTTAAACTTTTCAGGACTAAAATTAACACACAACAGAAAAGGTCTGACACATTTCATTCATTTGCAATAGAGTTCAATTATTTTGAGGAACGTTCTAAAGAATAAATATGAGAAACAAGCTTAAAGGAGGAAAAATACTTCCCTTATGAAGTGCCCTATCAAACAACAACAACCACAACAATAAACAAAAAAAACAAAAAACCCTGAACCTTAATTCCAGATAAGTATTGAACTGCATTGACAAAGGGTAAAACTGAGTCATGCATTATGCATTTACAGATTTTCCACTTGCTGATAAATTAAAAAGTTGCATCCAGACATTTTTTTTAAGTTAGATATTTTTTTCAGTGTAGCAGGACAGAAAGTTCTCATGTCTAACTAATACAACAGAGCTGCATTAATAGCACAAATTACACTAATACATACAAAAATACAGCATATTTCACAATATACAATAGATATATACGATCAAACCCGCATTCAGTAAAGCATGCACTTTAGAGGGCAGAGATAAATGAAGGAGGTGTGTCCCTTTTGATTTGATCTGTAAGTTATCAGCCATGCAGCTCAATTTAAAGCACATGTAAATGTCAGAAAAGAACTTACCAGAAAAAGAGGGTGTTGATTTCGGCCATTCTCATTCCTGTTGTTCATGGTCCATGTTGTAAAACCTCTGAGGACTGAGACTCACCCTCACCAACAATCCCACTTTTCTCCTCTCCCACCTTTTTTTTCTCTTTCTTCCCTCCAGATGTGACTCATCTTGTTCACCAGCGCTCCGATTCCTCGCTGTCATCTAACCACAGGCTGAATAAGCTCTCCTTATCTCACAGAATTATAGCAGTGATACTGAAAATTAATTTCTACTGTGAGCGGGTGGTTGGTATATATTTTTAGTATCTACTCCAAGCTTGTTTCTTTAGCCACAATGTTAAAAAAAAACCCCACTGTCACTGGAAATTAGATTAACACCACCGTATTTTAACCAGTCGGCTATGACATATATTTAAAGTGACTTTTATAATGCTAGCATTGGGCAAACTGCTTATATGTTCATATCCTGCGGGAAATAATAGATTTAAAACCGTTCGGGAGTCTCTAAGCGAGCAAAATCGCACGTCGTCGCAAAAACTACATTTCCCATTATCGCTAGGGTTTAGTTCGGCTGGAAAGGACGACCAAAATGTATCCCTAACTTAACAGTTTGGGAATTTGCATTTGTTAGGCCCGTGGATGTTAATGATGATGTCTAAATTCTTTGCTGATCATTAATAATGTTTTAATTTATAATTGAGGTTTTTTTTTGTTTTTGTTTTTTTACCTTGCTCCTCATGTATACCCTTCTCCCATACAGTATGTATATATAATAAGTTGTATGTCTTTTTGTAGTTTGTAACTGATAGATACATTTTTGCTTAACATCAGTCAAGTTTATTTTCTTTTCCTTTTATTTTCTGGCTTTTATTTTTACTGTCTTCTTTTGTGAAGCACTTTGTTAATTCTATTTCTATGAAAGGTGCCAAACCAAGTACATTGATTACTGAGCGTTTTACGTCAAGATGAAAAGATTTAAACATACCAAATATTAATTGAGTTTGAACTTACAGTCATGTTTCCATATATCAGTGCACATTCCAATCAAAACCTATTTCATGATAATAATAACTGAAGCTTGTTTGAACGTTCACAGTATTGCTGTATGTATGGAAATATGGTCACAGGGTAAGGTTATAGTTGGCCATCTTATTTTTTTGCTGCCCTGTGAAAATAACGTAGTAAACACTTTTGTCCAGCATGTCTTCAAGAAACTCTACTTCACTATTTTCTGTCATTTCGAACATTAGAGTGACTTCCTGCAGCAGCTTTTGACCTCCACCCAGCATGGACGAAGACACTTTGAAGCTGCTGGTGAAGCTCACACAGGAGGGACAGTTAAGCTCTTTGGAGGAAAGGATAACATCAGGCGGCTCGGCGGCGGCTCAGACTGTTAGCAGCAAACACTATGGTCGGTCCGGGGACACCCTGCTGCACTACGCTGCCAGAAATGGACACCTGGACATCGTGGAGTATCTCATAAAGCGGGTGGGCATGGATGTGGATGTGTTCAACAACGACTACAAGAGGCCGCTGCACGAAGCTGCGTCCATGAGTCACCGGGCTTGTGTTAGCTGTCTGCTTCGGGAAGGAGCTCAGGTGGACAGTCTGAAGAAAGCTGACTGGTGAGGATGACCACATCACCCTGGTGGTTACAACAATTACAAACATAGTGTCATACATGTGGCGCCCTCTTTTGGCTTCAAAAAGGAACTGTCGCTCCTTCGCTGTCAGCTCCCTTCGATAGCTCAGTTGGTAGAGCGGAGGACTGTAGTGGCTGTAAGCTGAAATCCTTAGGTCGCTGGTTCGAATCCGGCTCGAAGGAGCACTCTTTTTTTTGATTCACCAGAGTGAGGAAGCGGCTTTAAACCGATTTTTTTTACGAAATACTTACGAAACTTTTGTTGCAAGAAGACAAACACACATACGATGTAATGATAAAGACACAGAGAAAAACAGCAATAGCAGGCTCATCGGCATGAGCTCAGCTTATACCTCTCCTGTGTCGTGGACAGAAGCGACCGTTCTTTACTTATCAGAGGAGGGCGGTGACTGGCGAAACATGCATGACCTATTCTCCACCATAAATCAGCTGTTAGACTTTAAATCTTACCCTTTGATGTTTGAAAGTTAAAACATTTGAGTTTAAGACAAAATACTCGTGAATGCTGTTGTGCAACAACAGTTGTTTGAGTGCAGTTGTTTTATATTTGGCCAAATTTTAAATGAGACATAGAATATAAGGATTTTGATGAAGTATCACTATTTTAAGCTCAGATTTAGTTATGTTGATTTATTTTTTGTCTTGTAGAAGCGTTACTCGCACGTGATGTGTACACGGACCGTCAGAAATGTTAAAAGTCCAATGATCATTTCTGTTTTTACAGTTTCCAGCTATGATAAATGGTGTAATTTTGCCCGAGGGGAGGTTTGGAAAGTGTGCTTGCTTTAAAACTCTACAGTAACATAAATGCCTAAAGCATCCTTAAAATTTATATGCCCTCCCCCAACCCAAAATCAAAAACGAAAGTCCCTCCCCAGGGCTTACAAAATTATTTGACATGCCTCACCCTTTTTGCACCACCCATCCCCTCTCATAAATACCACACAGTCCCTAAGCGTATTTCCCTCAAAAATAACAAAACCCCAAAATGTCTGTGTAAAGCTATTTCCATAGTAGCCTCAAACACTCTCCTAATCATCTACATCAGAAAGTTTTTCTTGCACTGCACAATAAAAAAAAAAAAAGCTTTCAAACCAGTTTCCCAAGTAGTGACTATTTCCTTGTCCAAACAAGTTGATCAATGCACAATGCCTCAGCACAAAAAAATGTAATACATCCTGTTGATTTCCACTCTTTTATATTTAGATGTGTGAAAACATCCAACTATAATAACGAGAAGAGTTTAATCTTTATACTGGCGGGACACAAACTGAGCCAAAGGTGAAGGTGCTATTCAATACGTGAAAGTCACAAAAAATGTAAATGTACAAAAAATGTACAATTCACAGTTTATTTGGTTTTATGTATTTATTATATTTCCCAGAAAACTGTCTTAAAACACTGTTTTCAGCATGTGAACTTGTAATGTGACTGCCAACGTCTGTAGATTTGACTTTGTACTTTGGTCAGAGTATGTGTCAGTGTTGCCTCCTCTCTCTCAGGACTCCCCTGATGATGGCCTGCACCCGTAGAAACCTCGACGTGATCCAGGAGCTGCTGTGCCATGGCGCCTACCCTGCACTGAAAAACAAGGACGGCTGGAACTCCTTCCACATCGCCTGCAGGGAGGGCGACCCTCAGGTCGTACAGCACCTTCTTCTTGCCACGCTGGATGTCTGGAGGACGGAGAGCAAGACGCGCAGGACACCACTACACACTGCAGGTAAAGCATCCTCAGATTCCCATTTCCAAGGCCTAGATATGATAGGTAACTGGCTACATCTGGAGTGCACAAAAAAGTCCTGACTTGACTGGTTTGTCTTCCCAGAATCTCTAAAAAAGTGTGTGGTATTCTGCTGTGGCTAAATCTACAAATCTGTGTGTGCGGTGACCACTGAGCGACAAAAGTGATATCTGTTTTTTCCTGTAATGTTATGTTCCTGTCCCTCGGTTCATCATCCAGCGATGCATGGCTGTGAGGAGGTTGTTAGGATCTTGCTGGAGAGGTAAGTTGAAATTTTGTGTGGGGAACACATTCCTTCAAACCAATCATATGGAGAGTCAGATTTTGTCATTTCAGTCAGCTCTGGAAACATAATTGCTTGTGACTTTAAGATGTGTACATCATCAGACCTTGTCTTCTGAATTTCTAGCTTTTAACTTTCTAAATGTTAGTCTCTAACTTTGTTTTTCTCATTTCTGACAGGGACGCAGAAAACACAATAGCTGTAGAATCACCCATATTTAACTGATGGTTACAATCCTGTTTATAGACTGCCAAAACCACTTCTACTTTTTTGTTGCACTCTCAATTTTATACGTGACTTGTGTTGGGATAAAAATAGCTACATGAGCTTGATGCTGACTTGTAACTCACGTATAACCTTTTCTGACTGACCCTCACCTTCACCGGCCTTCTTCCAGATGTGGCTACACCCCAGACAGCACTGACAGCTGTGGAGTCACTCCCTTCATGGATGCTGTTAGGAACGGACACATTTCCGTGGCCAGGCTGCTTTTAGAAAAGCATCAGGTAGAACTTGGCTTTTCACTTAAGTAAAACTTAAGCTTATGTAGTAATTGTGATATTTATGTCCACTGTGATGACATAACTTGTGTGACCTGTAGGCTTCTCCAACAGCAGCTGACATTATTGGGGCCCAGCCGGTGCACCAGGTTGCTGTCACTGGCCAGGATGAGGCGCTGCGGTTCCTGGTGCGGGACCTCAATGTAGATGTGAATCAGAGAGCAACTAATGTCCAGCTCACTGCCCTGCATTATGCTGCAAAGGTAAGATCAGTGACCCCCAACTGGGGAGCTAAAATGTTCGCTAAAAGTAATGGATACATAGTTGAAACTCTTCACTAAAAGTAACAGGTAAGAGGTTGAAACTGTTTATAAAGATAATCCGTCACAACTTTGTCCCACTCTACTAAAATGAAGCCAGAATATCCCAGATACAGTCACTACCATGTTGTGCTTTTGGAGTCAGAGTCTGCGCAGTAGGGTTCAGGAAGTTGAGCTGCAGTTTTGAGTTTCTGCCTGTACACCCGTCCGAACCAGTCGAGAGCAGCGCTATGAACTGTGAGCAAAGAGGTTGACGCACACAGCTATCAATCATGACATCACTCTCCCTTTTTATACCATCAAAGAGTAAGTTATAACCAAACTTATTAGAAAAACAAAGACATGAACTTATTAACAGAGCTCTAAATACTCTTTTCTATGCACTGAAGAGAGGATTAGCATAGTGTTAGCTTATAGTTACCATCAGTTAACGGTGGTTCTGGTTCAGCGCCTGAAGTCACACCAATTCACTCAAGGTATCATGGGAGCTAGGAGTAAGGTGTATACATTTTGCTTTCCATTTTTTGCAGCTCCTCTTGCAAAACAAAAAATATCTTCTTGTTCATATTAAGACAGAGCTCTTCCAGGTCCCATTTCTCGTCCTCCATTTGTTTTACTTTTGTCTCCCAGCTCTGGTGTCTCCCGGCCTGTTCCATTGTGAACTAATCCTTCAGTTCCCTTTTCTCGTCCTCCATCAGTTTCACTTTTGTCTCCATCTGTTTTTCCTTTGTCTCGGAGCTGTGATGTTTCTCAGGCCAGGTCATTCATAAACCTCTCCTCCATATTGTATTTTTCTTGCCAAGCTCTTTTTCTCTGGATGAGCTCAGCGGCTTTGCTGCTCAGCTGGTTTGTGGTCTCTGTGAGTATCTCAGAGAGGCCCTCCTTCTCCTTGCCGAACTCCAGAATCTCAGTGTGCCTCTGGTGGATCTGTCCCTCCATCTCGCGCACCTTCTTCTGGTACTCAGTCTGCAGCATCTTAAGCTCTGCCGTGTCTTGGCCAGGTCTGTTGTAAACTTGTCTTTCAGTTCTCTTTTCTCATCCTCCATCAGTTTTAATGTTGTCTCTCTTTGTTTTTCTTTTGTCTCCCAGCTCTGGCTTGAGGTCATTGTGAGCATTTGAGAGAGAACCTTATTCTTTTTGTTTAGATACAAGATTAAAGTGTCCTTCTGATGGATCTGCTTTACCATCTGGTCCACCTTCATCTGGTACGCAACTTACTGCATCTCCTAGCTCTGTTCTTTCTCAGCTAAGTTCTTTGCAAACTTTTCCTCTAGCTACCTCTTCTCATCCTCCTGATTTTCAGTCGTCTCAGGGAATTCTTTGTCAGCAGGGTATTTGGTGAACTTCTCCCCCAGAGTGCTGTATGTTGCGTGGCAGGCTTCCTCGCTCTAAAGGAGTGCTGCTCCTTTGCTCAGCAGCTGGTTAGTGGTCTCTGTGAGCATCTGAGAGATACTCTCCTTCCTCCTGCTGAGAGCCAAGATCTCTGAGTCCCTCTGTTGGAGCTATGCGTCCATCTTGTTCACCTTATGCTGATATTCAATCTGCAGCTGGCTCTCCACAACTGCATTGAACATCTGGTTATTTTGGTCTGTCTAATACTGTGAGACCTTTGTGTTGTACTCTGGCTTGCTCAGATGCATTCATCTTCTACTCCTGGAGCTGAAGATCTCTCTTGAGATGGCAGATTGCTTTCTCATGCTTTGAGTTTGTCCTGGAGTTCTTATTGTGTTCAGCATTGAACTCCCTCAGCCTGATCTCCCTGCCTTTCATAGCTTCTTTCCTTAAGTCCATTAGGCCGCAAACCTCCCTTTTCATGCTGTAGATCTGCCTGTCAGCGCGTTCAAGAGCATTTTGCATTTAGTGGTAGGTTGGTGTAGGCACTGGACAGCCTTGAGGATCTTTCTGTGTTTATTGGGTTGTATCTTCTCTCCATGGCACTGACTGTAGTAGACTTGAGTTGCGAGTTGCGAGTTGATGATCGTCTCTTTTGTATATATATATAGCGTTCGGGTTTTGCACTGAAGCCAGAGTTTGGTGCCACTTAATTTAGCGGGCACAGCACACTGTAACCCTTCATATCTTTGTTCTTTCACCTTTGACTGAAAAATCTTTCCACCATATTAAAAAACACACATTGTGTGATGTGGACTGATATTTCTATCCATTTGTGCGCTTTTGTTTACCTTGCTATTGGTCTACAAACAGATCACAGATCTGTCCAGCTGCTGCATGTCAAGCCCCTGTTAGATCCAAAAAATAGCTAACGCTACCAGCTGTTAGCAGATACATGTATGGTTATTAATAACTAACCAAACTTAAAACTGTTAATGATATTTGATAATATACAGGAGGGCTTATGTTAGATAATGTTTCCTATAATTGTCAGAAGGTGGCATTGACTGGCAAATTATCATAAAAGTGGACCTTCATGGCTTACCGGTACTTGTTACTTTGTTTATCAATGAACTAAGTTAGCATTTGCACTTAATTTGGCTAACGTTAGCCAGCAACAACTCTGTTTAGATGCCCCACATTAAACTGGACCATAAAGGTTAGTAAGCAGTAATTCTTTTGGAGATATAACAGAAACAGACAGGAAGCTGTGGTGTTGGTGAGTACGGGCAAAGCCTCTCAAGCTTTATCATTGTCATGACTTATGTGTGTGATAGCTAATTATATAGGCTAACATAGGTGTGAATGGCAATCACTGAGGAAAACTGCAAGGCATTGTAGCCTACAGTCAAGTCCTAGTTTGGTGGATATTTACCTAAGTGACAGGCTATCCAGCCAGAATAATTATCAGAGCCATTAAGTGATCTGGTTATAACTGCAGTCTGGTCAGTTTTAACAGGTCAGACCTGCTCTGTGTGTTCATGTATCATGATCTAACGTTAGCTATCTTGGATGAAACAGGTTTGAAACACATGACTTCATGACAGGCAAAACAAATGCACATATTTAGTGTAATGTGTGTTTTTTTAATGGTGGTTGTGACAAACTATCGCTGGTGGAAAGATTTTTCAGTCAAAGTTGAAAAAACAATGTTAACTTAAGTAGAGCCCAAACAGACATTGCTTCTTTTTGCTCACTTCTGGCCAAAAGACTCATCCTGTGAAAATGGAAGAACTCTTCACCTCCAGCATATGGACATTGGATTAAGGATGTTATGTATTATTTACAACTGGAGAAAATCTGTTGCTTTATGACAGGATCAACTGCACGCTTCTTTGCCACCTGGCAACCATTTTTATCTTTTGTAGCAAATATAGAAGCTGAAAAATTGTAATGAAACACTTAATATTCCCCTACTTATGTCACACAATGTATTTGTCATCCGCTTTTTAAATTTAATTTCATGAAGTTATTTATTTTATTTATTATGTTTTAATATATATTATTTTCTTTTTCGAAATTCTTTTAAATTGATTTGTTTTTTATTTTTTCTGTTATTGTGTTTCGCTGGTCTGGCTTCCTCTGTTTTTGGGTTGGTGGATGGGTGAGGCTGATTTCTGTCCTTGCTGGTTCTATGTCTGTTTGTTGATCCTTTGTGCATCTTGTTGAATTATCAATAAAAAATACCTTATTTAAAAAATAAAGTTGAAACAACAAAGATATGATGGGTTATAGTGTGATTTGCCACACCCACCCTACTGACTCCAACAGAAGTGGCACCAAACTCTGGCTCCAATGCAAAATTCCAACACTGTCACTGAGGTCATATCCTTTGCCTCTTTTACAGTTTCCTTGGTTAGCAGCTAGCATTGCTTGTTAGTTGATGAACCGCATGAGAGTGAGCAGCCGTCTGACTGCACATTTGTTGATCCCCTCATTTTTTCGACTGTCTAGAGAAGGTTTATGGTTTGATGCTGTTTTACAGGCATGTAGGAAGTAAATGACATTAAAATAAACACCTCTTCCTCATTTTAATCTGTGTTTTTCAGGAGGGCCACACATCTGCTATAAAAACACTTCTAGAGTTGGGGGCAGATCTTCATGCTCGAGACAAAAAGGGAAGAACTGGTAAGCAGTGTTTCACACTATGTTGTGTTTTGCACTTCAGCTTCAGTTGTGAGTATGGGAAATAGTTTTGTTTTCAAAAATTCCTCTGAAAGCCTCTGAAATTTTTGCTTTTAAATCACAAGTATCTCACAATAACATTAATATTTACAACTAAACAAGCAATGATAAAAGTTAGAAAGTTTAGAAAAAGTATGCCTATATATTATTTAATAATAGTTTGACAGTTCAGACTCAGTTAATCTGCTTCATCAGGACTGTGTGGGTGTGGTTTGATCAGATTTGACTGACTGTGCTGACAACATAAGCAAACAACCCTACTACCTTGTTCACATGTTGACTCATATGTTGCTACATCCTGATTGGTGCTCAGATGCAAGTGACATCACTTTTCTCCAGCTGAGCCATGCCCACTTAAAATTAGTGTGAAACGCACACACAAAGCAGAACAGGCTGAATCTTCTCATGTGAAAGAACCAAAAGTTTTGTAACTTGGGTTTAAAATTACATGTTCATGTAGAACCCAAATAGCTCATAGAAAGTAGCTAATTTTTCAGGGCCTTCAATTGCCCTTTTCAAAGTTAACTGTATTGTCCCAAAATCTAAGATATAATGAATAAATGAGGAGGTTATGACAAAGTTTTGGCAAGATTTGGATGTAGAAATGTTCCAGAAGCACAAGAAGACACTAGCAATAAAATGTTTTCAGATTAATGTGTACATTCAGCTGCATTACCAAATGAAAATAATATAACTCCGACCAAATAAATAAAAGGCCATTTGATGGACTAAGTGGTATTTATGCATGGACCAGGTTAAGTGTAATGACAGCAAATAGGAATCCTTTTAAAACAAATTACTGTTAAAAATGAAACCAATGGCTGCCTTAAATTGAAATCAATCTGGAATTGTAAGCTATGTTTGTCTAAAATATACAAAAATACCAGTATGGTCCCTTACCACCCTGTTCTCTTCCCAGCTCTTCATATGGCCTGCATCGGGCAGCAAGCAGATGCAGCGAGGACACTCCTGCAGCTCGGACTCAAAGACTCAGAGGACACATCTGGCACAACAGCACGGCAGCATGCAAGGAAACCAGACGTAGTGCGAGCATTGGGATGTGGCTTACCGAACCCAACATAAACAATACCATAGTGATGCAGAAGACAGATTTGTCTGTAACATTAATTTAAGTAAAGGATGAAACCTGAAACATTTAATGTGATTGAAGTCACTCAGTTTAGGGTTTGAAGATTTCAATAAATCATTACTTCACTGTGTTGTGTAGTGTATTCTGTAGTAACAGAATGTGGGGACTTACATCACATGACTTGAATTGCTTTTAAAGTCTGTTATATTTACATCAGACCTAAGTCTCCAAAAATATGTTTAAAACTCTGTGATGTTTGTGCTAAAAAGCCAGCAACTCTGCTGCATCGAAATAAGTGTTATTTGGAGAACAGCAGTGGGGTGTAGACATGACTAGACATGCTGAAAATAAGCTCACCTGCATGTGTATGATTTTATCTGATTGTATTTTAGATATGATCTTGACCCTCTAGCCTGCTAGCAGTAGCAGAGCTGTCAAATACAAACAAAACCTCAGCTTTAAATAGTTTTTGCGTGTAAATATGTAGGAAATAACTATTGAATGTAGTTTTAAGTTCCTCAATGATGTTAGATGTCCACCTTCTTAAAATGCCTTGTTGGCTGGCTGTATAGCCAGTCCTATAAAGACTGACTTGGATGAGTAATACAGAGGCCAACTTCATAACCGTCACTGCGTTTACTAAACAGGTGTGTCAGCCATGAATCTAGTCCACTCTGGCACCACAAATAATAGCGAGACTACCTTGCATTACACATCAAAACGGTTGCTTGGTTGGTGGAATTTTTCATACGAGATGAGTTCTTGCTCAGATAGGCATTTTAAAATAGGTAAAACTTGACTGAGAGTGACCGTGTATTCAACATGCAGAGTGAGAAATAAAGGAGTAGTTCATATTTTTTGAAGTGGGTCTGTATGGGGATCTTGGTCATAGACAGTATATTACAAATAGTGGATGTCACTTGTCATGCTCCCAGTTTGGAGAAGCAGGCTGGAATTGATGTTAAAGCTAAGCAATGTAATGCTGTGGAGGGTTTAGCAACAAAATGTATCAGTTTAAGTGTACACTATATTGAAAGTAGCTTCACTGTTTAATGTCAGACAGTGATTTCATATCTCTCTTTAAAGCCATGTCAAATAATTTTTTAAGCACTGCTGAGGGACTTGTGTTTTTAATTTGGCATAGGGGAGGCATATACAACTTTAAATAGCTGAATTTATTTTACAGCAGATTCCATGCCTTCCAAACCCCCTGGGATTAGAAAAGGCATGTTTTCTTAAAAAGTTACACCATTTATCATAGCCAGAAACACAGATGTTATCGTTGGCTTTTAAAAAAAATATCCAATGGTCCTTGAACACATTATGTGTGACGAAGGCTTCTGCCAGAAAAACAAAACCAGATCTGATCTTAAATTAGAGATAGTTTGTTTGTACAATCACATTATTCTACGTGTCTCTTTTAAAATTTGGCCAAAAAAAAATTAACTGACTGACTGACCAGTATGCAAGACAAGAGTGAAAAATTGAGGCTTTTTCAACTCTAGGATTTTGTCTTCAACTTTTAACTTTCAAACATCAAAAGGTAAATTTTTATAATCTAATCACTAATTTGTGGTGGTGGGAGGGCCGTGCATTTTCTGCCACTGACTCAGGGAGGCTCAAGGAAAAATATTTGAAAAACAAAGTTACATCTCAGCTATCCCTCTCCTCTGACAAGTAAAGAACAGTCCCTTAGAAGCTAATGGCAAGAGGTTACTAAAACAGTAAAGACAGTGTGTTTTCCATCAGGTATTGAAGTTTTCAAACGGACACTTTTGTACCGCTTCTCACAAGTGATTGACAGCTGTGAAACCCCGCCCCTCGAAGCGCCTGACTCTGGACCGCAACCCCTTCTCATTTCCAGCCCTGCAGATCTCCATTTTCTTCTTTCCCGATATTCAGGAGCAGAGGAATAAAGACTTTGAAAAATGAATGAAGAATACGACGTCATCGTCCTGGGCACCGGACTCACGGTGAGAAAGAATCCAACGATGCTGTTTGTAGCGTGGAACTGATTTGCAACCTGTTACCACCGCAGTTAGCGCTTGACAGTTTGGCTTTGAGCTAACTAGGCCTAATCAGCGGAGCTACCGTTAGCCCTAAGTAGCTAGCTTAGCCGCTAACGGAGAGTGCGCGACTACCTGTTAGTGAATGGAAACTGTGAGCAAAGTGGCTAAGGCTAACTGTTAACACCAACTGCAAATGCTATGGGTGACTGGAAAGATTAACAGTACCTAAATGTAAACTCGTACAGAATAAGTTTAAACGTTTACTCTGCGATGGTTAAGTTAGAAAGTGTTCTGTTGACTATGAAATGTGACTTACTCTAGTGAGCCCATTTACTTAAGCGGTTATTTTTAAGTTGGGCGCCAGTCAAGATAAAGATTATACAAGGATGATTAACGTTAGTCTGCTAACGTTAGCCGACTTAAAAGCTAACTAATTAGCTTTCTAACAACTGAATAACGACGTGTCAACTTCACTGATTAATCTTTGGGTGCACGTTGTCCATTAACTTGGTTGTTGACTGAATCACAATCTTAATGCAATTTTATCGAAAGAAGAAACTTATCTTGTGAAAGTAGTAAAAAATGCTAAGTAGCTCACGAACTCAAGCTATCCTAAGTTTCCGCTCAGCTCCTGTTCGTGCGGAGGACTCAACAGGCTGGTGAAGTTAGTCGTCGTGTACTATCTAAACAACTGTCGCAAAGTTAACGAAGCCTCAGCACTTTGAATAAGTTAAACAATAAGACATTTGGCGAAAGAACTGACAGGCTGCGTATCCCAAATCACTTGATTACTTTGGACTTTTGGTCAGATACTTGTACAAAATGTTGTTAACCCTTAACTTGAAGTTGAAATGACTGCGTGGTTTTAACTTGCATGTTAAAAGCCGAAAAGCTGATGTGAGGTGGCAGTATATAAGCCATTCCCATATGTGTAATGTTTGTTTACCCGGAAATGAACTTTGTCAGCATTAACAATGCCTTTGTCTTAAAGGCAGAAAGATACTTCCTGGCAGGCCTCCTGACTTGCTGCCACTTCTACACGGTTAAAGCATGAAATGGAAATACCGTGATCTACTTCCTGTCAACTTCAGAGGTTCTTAGCTCTTAAGTCACGGCGGTTTTTGTACTAGCACACTTTTTAATCCTGAAAACATCTGCAGCTCAACATAGCCTTGTCAAGTTTCTGTAAATTCATATTTATCATGACAGCAAACTGAGATACAAAGTGTTTAGCCTCAGGCTCAGAGCAGCCAGAGACAGCTGGGCCGAAGCAGCCAGCAGAAAGGGGATTGGTTAAATTTTGGTGGGCAGGGGTGTTGAATTAGCTCACATTTGGGTGTGGTTCCACCAAGTCAGAGGAACCGAAAGTACACTGTAAGTACTATTTAAGCTCTGTAAACCAGAGCGAGACTAACTGCCAGCCAGCAAGCCCTAAAAAGCATTGCAGACTACTGCCCAGTGTAGTTTCACATGGTTTTACTTCCCTTATTGCAAATCAGTGAATTCACTTCTGCATATCTGACAGATTCCCTTTTATGTTCCAAACTAACAATAGCACTGCCATGACTACGAGCTCAATAGATTACATAGAACTTAAATGATATATACTTTAAGATAACTGTAATCAAGTAGTAAACAGTGCTTCTCCAACCTACTATATGTTATTTTACTCACATTAGATCATGTCACTAAAGAATGCTCACTGACTTTGCTCCCTATCTTTTAACCTAAGTTAACTCCTATTGTAAATATGTACTGGTTTTGTAGTCGTAAATGAAATATTTTCTGCCACCAGTGGCACCTTTTTATGTCATTGGGTTAAGCAAGTGGGGGATGGGATTTCCCATCTGTCTAATACTAATGACAGGTGAGGGGAGTGGCTTGGCACAAGATATCAAACTGTACCTTGCTGCGATCTGGTCCACATCATGATGCTCTTGGTGATCCAAAGTAAGCAGCTTGTTGCCTGAAGACAAGAGAAGCCTGTAAGGCACCATTTTAGTTAAGGAGGTTGTGGGTTGAGACTACAATGATGGTTTTACATCAGTCAGTATATCAGAAATAAATGGTGGAAAACCAGGGTTGTAAGGAAATAGTCATGGACAAATCTTTTACTTAACTACCAAAGGGAAAGCTAGTGATAGTACAGTGGAATAAAGTCCTCCATTTAGAACTTTGAACTACGATTACTCCATCATGAAAATATTTGTTAGTTACAGCCCTAAAGTTAAATATACCAAAGTATGTAAGTAAAAGTAAAAAGAAGTAGTTGCTGCTATCTTTGTGGCCATCAAGGAGGAAATGGTATTAAAGGAAAGGAAATGGAAACAATGCATGCATTCACTCACAATAGTGAGGGGGAGGCCATCTCATATAGAAGTTCAAGGCATTGGCAGGTGATGATAAAAGAATCACTGAGAGTGTAAAAACCATTTAGATTTGCATTCCTGACTTCATATTGATCAAATACTGCTAGAGATGATTGTCCTAAAAATCAGAATTCCTCTGAAGCCAACACATTCCCATCTCCTTTAGAAGCTTATCACATGTTTTGCATGTACAACTTTAATCTGCTGTGTAATTAAGAAATGAAAAATCAAAGTCCAACAGATTCTTGTGACTTAAAGCACTTGAAAGTGTGGGGGGAATTTTCAGTGCTGTAAAGTCAAAGCTAGTATTTTCCTGCTGTGATTGTGTCTTCTTAAACTGCAGAGACAGCTCTTGTCTTCTGTGTTGGACTTTGCTGTCTCCTAGCCCCTGATTTTAATGGGCTTTATGTGTTAAATATTGAACTGGGACTTTGCCTTTGGTCCCGATGTTTTATAGTGGCTTAATTTTCTGCCTGACTGTCCACTGGATCAGTTTGTTTTCCTCTCTGTCAGCATGGCCACTGCTGTCTGGCTGAGGTAGTGATGACTAGGCTGCCTCCGGCTCTGTGTCAAAGCCTGTATTTATATAAGCAGCAATAGGTCGGCTTCAGTCACATGTCACCAGAAAGGAGTGACAGTGACACATCAGAACTGATGTGAGATTCATGTGTCGCCTGGATGTTTGTCCTTCAAGTCAATGGCATTGCAAGATTATACATTAGATGAAACCCAGACATTTACAAATAGAAGTGATCCTATTTCACTGGGGCATGTGTTATTTTGGGAGAGCACCTATGCAGAAGTAGGGCTGGGCCATATATCGCTTATACTATCACAACTTGTTCCATTTTTGATCTGTAAAATGACTATATCACGAACAGTGAGTATAAATTGTTATGTCAAGACACCGATTATGTTTATGACACTGGCACAAGCCTCACAGGGGTGGGTTTTTTTTTTGCTCTCTCCTATAGCTCTTTCTCTGTCTGAGTCTCACAGACACACACAAATATGATACATCACGTGCACTCCTCCACCCAGTCAGACCACTCTCTCCTGAGCGATAGCGTATGAGCAGGCGAGGCGTACTTTTGTATCTGTAGGGCTCCAGACCGTAACTTTAGTCTTTGCAACCATTGAGCCCCAGTGCGACTTGCAAATTATATTATTAAATGAACTGGAGAGCTGTTAGTTTGTTTCCAGCTCACAGTGAATTAATCCTCACATTTAAAGGCACCATTGCAGT
>JAPZEB010000015.1:2730423-2751245 GCA_029783705.1 Chaetodon striatus | reverse complement strand
TACCAAGGGCTGAAAGAGGAGCTAGAAAAGATGTGGGGAGTAAAGGCAACAGTGGTGCCAGTGGTAACTGGAGCACTCCGGGCTGTGACCCCCAAACTGGGAGAGTGGCTCCAGCAGATTCCAGGCACAACATCTGAGGTCTCTGTCCAGAAGAGCAGCGAAGTCCTAGGAACAGCTAAGATACTACACAGAACCCTCAAACTCCCAGGCCTCTGGTAGAGGAGCCGAGCTTAAGGGAGACACCTCACCAACCCCAATAAAACCAAAACAATGAGCTGAAAGATGCTAAAATTATCTGTCAATCTGAGCGGAACTGCGGAGTTGGGTAATAACTCGCTGTGGGTTCATCACTATGAATGACTCCTTTTATGGTAAATATATACTCATTTGATCCATAGTTAATATAAAGATATCGATTATAGTAGCTTTAGGGTCTTGGAAAGTAAGGTGACCATCTTGTCCCATGCTAGTAAGGCCCTCTCTGCTCAATTCATTAAAAGTAATTTTGCAGCCACTCTAAACAAGGTCATGGTTATACAGTATTTGATGATCTACTCTCTATTTTAGTCTGGTTACTAATAATATGCCCAAGTTAAAACTTGACTGATTTAAAAGGGAGATTTGCATTCAAAAGACCCTGAAACCCTGTTTTAAAGCTACTTAAGGGCATGTTTAATGTTTAATGTTATGAGCAATGAGGTGCTACGACATGAAGACAAATTAGAGTTAAGAATTTTGAGATTACTTTTGTTATTTCACACGCGATATCACTGTATTTGTGTTTTGATTCACGTCTTCCAACTGATTGAGGATGTTTTACCTCAGCTGGAAGATGGTGACTTCTAGCACCAATCAGAATTTTGGAACGTTTGAAGCAAAATGTGATTACAGTTGTGGGGTTGTTTGTTAGCAGGGCCCTGTCAGTTAAATGTGATCAAACCAAATCCACATAGACCTGATGACTAGCTGAGTTGGCGAGCGTTAATAAAAGAAAGCTTAAGATGTTGTTTTAAAACTTTAACTTGGATTCTTACTTATTTAGTCAATAAACAACGCTGTGGTCAACATGTGGTTAGGTTTAGGTACAAAAACCACTTGGTTGGGTTTAGGAAAACCTCATGGATTAGTTGATACAAACAAGGCTGGACATGTCTCAAACTATTGTTAAAAAATACTGCTTTTGTTGGTTTCAAACAGCGGTCTGCTGCTATCTGCTGTGTGGCAGCCATTTGCCTTTATTACTCCTTTCTCAGCCAGATGAGAAACTCAGTTCATATACATGTTTTTGAACTGTGACATAAGTGTGAAATGTACAAATATAACAAATCTGTGGTTTGCAGAAATGCACAATGCCAGCATTTTATTCTGTTGACTGGAAATTTGGGGTCAGTAGGGTTTGTGAAGTTACAGTAAACTAGAAGGGAGCTGTAGCAAGTATATTGTCACATTTATTAAGAATGTATAGAGTATTAAAGTGTGTGAAAAATTAGCGACTGTGTGAGACTCCCTGAATTCCTTGATTGTTCTATACATTCAGATTTTAGTAAAACATTTAAGTCAAATACATCAAACTGGGACATTTTCTCAAATGAATTGTGAATTTGACATTATTTTCAGCTGAAATTGTGCCAGTGTACCTGAAAGTACAGTATCTACAACATTAAGCTCAGTTGAACTCATTAGCCACTAGGGTGCGCCATGGATAAAGGAATCGTTGGTCAACCGAATGCTGGTAGTGTTAGTTAACTGACAAACAAATGTGTTTTTCAGTCAGCATGCGTTCAGGCCCACAGGGCAAGGAGCAAACACGCTCCTGTAACTGCGGTCACTCTCCAGCTTGTGGCTAATTAATCTGGCCCTGTTGATTTACTTGCATCTGTCAGAAAGCACAGCTCTCTGAGTCCCATGTGAAACTGATCTTCCTTATTGCACAGTAAACAGAAGGGGGATCACGTCTTGGCAGCAAAAGAGGAGAGGAGGAAAAAGATTGGGAGAGTAGATTGTGGATTTGAGGCGCTAAGCAGACAGGAACTGGGAGGCTTTTGTTTGAGAATCAGATAAACAGAGAGCTGGATGCTGTGATGGTCCAATGCTACGCTTCCCCATCAGACACTGCAGCCTGAAAATCACCACCCTGAAATGAGCTGCAGATGTGAGACTGTGCACGACACTGATTCTACAAGCAACTGGTTTACAGAGGTACATGTACCCAGAGACGCACATCGCCCAAGATGCATGCCTCAAATCGCACATGCTCATTTTCTTCAGATTGAAATCCTCTAATACAGTTTATGTTACTGCACATGTAGACCTATCTCTACATCAAGATGAGTTAGTGTTAATTGAAAGTAGTTGAGGTCTTGGAAGACTTTGGATGTGTGAGATCCTGAGTGAAGGAAGAACTGGCTCTATTAAACTAAAGCTATAGGGGTCATTATATTTCTAAATATACACTATTTTATGTACAGTATGACAATAGAATCTGAGCTCAAAAATTTAACAGTGGACTCTGACCAGGATCTGGGCCATGTCTGCTATAAATTTCTATGGGGTGGCTGTGTGTTATTGTAATAGCTCTGCCATAGAAATGCCCTATTTTAATGAAACATCCACTCCAACTCTGTTTAAAAATATCACTGTTATCAGTGCAATTGGCTCCTGACCAGGCTTATAATGATGTTTCCAAAAACTCAACTCTCCCCATAAACACTTCATCACATGGCTAGAGTTTTCAGATACATGTGCACTGAGGAGTTTTTACTAAAAGCTCTGATTTTGGGGTAAGAAAAATGTTGGCTTGTAGGCTGATTTATCGTTGTACGCATGCTCTATGCCACTTGTTGGGTTTCTGTAAATGCAGAAAAGTTTGATTGATTCAACTAACACACCTAAAACACACACAAAACATGACATAATAGTGACAACATTAAACAAAAGTACAAAATTTGGCTCTATTATAACTCCAGTCATATGAAGCTGGGAATAACACTAGCATTAAACAAATGTAACTTACAATATTATCATTCTAATAATAACTCACAAGGTTCCATATGTCCCACATGAACAACATGCTAATGTTATTGGCAGACGTTTTACATTGCATAAGCTAGCCTAGAAGCTAGCAGACTTTTTCCTCTACTCATATGAAGACAGGGATTACAGCAACATTTAACAAAGGTAATGCCACAAAATTCAGCTCCATCGTTACTCATAAGGTTCACCGACAAAAAAATTGTCTTATACTAGACACGTTTTCCCTACATTATACAAAATGCTAATGTTATTAGCATAAGCCTATGACATTTCCCATTGCTTAAGTTAGCCTAGTTTCCAGTGGTCTTTCCTCTACTTCTATGAAGCCAGGATAAATCACACACAGGACTTAAAATGCTATTTTTAGGGGCTTTATTGTCTTCACAATTTATTGTTCTGTGTAGTTACTTTTTTGGGGAGGCACATGGCCAGCTATAGGCTAGCGTAGGCTATGGTGTACAGTACACATCTTCGCAGAGCCTATGTCATAGGTACAGCACCCATTCAACTATGGCTATAAACCTCGCTTTCGTGTGGACCAAGGGCCAAAACTTTTCAGAGTGAACTGGTTAAGTGTGGATATACTCTAATGTACTAACTTAAATTAAAACATTTTTATTTTAACTCAGTTTATCAAAGACTCAAACACGTTGTCCTTCTGTTTTGTTTTTGACCTCTTTATTGGTCATACATTAGTTTGTATCTTTCATTTCTCCTGATTGCCAGGCACTTTTAACTCTCTTTTCAAGACTGGTGTTTGATTTTGCACATCCTGTGATGGCTGCCTCTGCCGTGACCTGTGGGATTAGATTATTCCACTGCTTTGCAGTGGAGAGCCCTGCATAAATGGGGGAACACTTTGAAGAAAGACTAATCTCCATGAACGGAAGTATCTGACACAGCAGCTGTTGTAGTTCTGTCAAACGACCTGGCAGAACTGAAACCACGTGGAACGAAATAAGAAGATAACTCGCTCGGTGAACTTAAGAAGAGATTATATGCAGCCTTGGGCCTTTGAATGAAGATTTTACAAAAGCCGAAAGAGTGAATAAAAAAATTGATGTCAAAGATCATCAATAGGCACTTTGATTTCAGTTTAACATTTGGGTATTTCTGCCAACATTTTTTCTTGTTAAATACTTCCAGAGTTCCCATGTTAAGTCCATTTTTAGCTTTGTAATGCTGTGTGCTGAGGGTTAGTCTCCTGAGGAAACTGAACAGAATTGACTCAATTTAAGTACTTATAAAAAGCCTACCATCTCTGTGAGACTGTGAGACAGTGTCTCATGTAGCCTTGATGTCATGCAATCTTATCAGGAACACACCAGGAGTCTGTGGGCGTACAATGACATGTCACCAAACCCTACTTCATCATATTTCCACAGAAAAAGATGCCACAGTGCCACCCACAAAACAAGTGCTGAGGAAAGGAGATGACACAAACACAGAAAACACACATCCTATAAATTAGAACTTGAAGAAAACACAGCAACATGTTGGTGAAAACAGATTTAACACTTTGATTATAATAATTTATTGATTAGACTGGTAAATGAAAGACTTCTTTAAGCCTTACTGAAGTAAATTGTTCCCAGCCAGTTTGATTCTGGCCTCCACCCTCAAGTCTGCTCCCACACTTAAAGTAAAACAGACTGCTTTGGTCTGAGAAAATAAAATTCATGTGTGTCTTGACGACAACGCCTGCGGATACACACTCTCTCTCTCGCACACACATACGCAGGGACACTTCAAAAGCAGCAAGATGACCGAGCCATCTGGTTGTATTTTCTGAAGGGAGTCCCCCTGTCCTGAAGTTGCCCAGTCTCAAATATAGACGCTCCAGTGTGAATTAAGTTAGCAGAGTTTCCTTCCCAGACGCTTTCCCTCTCCGTCTTTGTGTTTCAGCTGCTGTGACGCACGCCTGCTCAGCAGTAGCCCACTGGACAGCTTGTTTTTTTTTCCAGGGAAATTCAAGAGAGCCTGGACTGCCACAAGGCCAGGCCATCTCTCAGCTGTTTCTGTAGAATACTAATTCATATTTTGTGTCACTGTCATTTTATGTGGAAAGCAAGTGACTAAACCTTTAACAGTTCTGTGGCACTGAGTGAAGCACTGGTGGTTTTAAGTACCAATTGTCAGTGTAGTTTGAGGTTTTGAAAAAAAGTTGTTTTCATCCTGCAGAAGCCACTAAACTGAACATAGCTCTGTACCAAAGGCCTATTCATCCCTGACCAGAGCACCCCTGCGCAGCTCAGATCACAACACTGTCTTTAGACCTGTTTTCCGACAGTTACTCAGGAGGAAGAAACCAACAGAAAATTCCACTCCAGGTCAAGGAGGCTTTGAGTTCACGTCATGGAGCATTTTAAGGACATTTCTAGTAATGGAGGAATTGACAAAAGTTATACCTGGTTATACAGACTTCTGCGAGGTTACAGTGGTACCAATAATAACCAGTAGAGTGTTTCCAAATAATAAATCGTGGGTCAATGAAGAGTTAAAGGAGGTGAAAAGAAAAGAAGAGACTATTTGCTAGGGGAAGTCTGCAAGACAGAAAGGAGATGCAGATGAAGGTAAGTAGGGAGATCTATAGGGACGAGGCACAGCTGACCCTGACTGAGGGAAATGCCAGGGCTGCATGAATGGGTATGGCCAGTGCTCCCTTTTAGCAAGGAACTAGACTGGACTCCTGGACGGATATGCCTGAATGTCTTTGAGGCTGGGGTCTGCAGCAATAGCATCCCTGACTGGCAGGGGGAACACACACTTGATCAGAAACGTGAAGGTATGCGGGGTGCTTGAGAGCACTAATGCGTGGAAGAGTCCAGGGCCTGACAACAGCGATGGCTCAGCCCAACTGAATGAAATTCATCACGCATAATTTCTCTCTCCCTGGATACTCAGTTGGTCCCATCACTGTGGAAAACATCAACCGTTGTCCCTGTTCTTAAAAACCCTTCATCCATCCTCTGCTTATGACTACAGGCCCATCTCCCTCACCTCACTTGTAGTTGTGTTGCTAAAAATATTAAAACCAATTGTAGGACCCTTACAGTTTGCTTATTATGCTGAGAGAACAACAGATGATGCCACTGGTATGTTTTTGCACTTAGCAGAACACATGTTTGAGTCCTCTGCTGATTTCTTACCTGCATTTAATACAATCCATCCAATCTGGGCTGACAGACTGAAAGAGCATTTTGGACTGGACTGCAGGTGATCAAATTTTTGAGCAAATTTTTTTAACTTTCTCACTGGAAGATCTCAAAGGGTGAAGGTGGGCAGAACTCTGTCTGTGGTGCGTGTTAGCTCTGTTGGCACCCCACAGTGCAGCATGTTGTCACCACTGCTCTACATGTACTATACAACGACAGCTACCACACCCAACATCCAAGATGCCACCTGATTAAATATGAAGATGGCACAGCCTCATGCTGCATTTCCACTGCATGGTACAGCATGGGTCTACTTAACTCATCCCACTCTTTTTTGGTTTTCCATCAGCAACAGCTGGGAATGATACCTGGTACCTGGTACTAACTATAATGACGTGGGGGGCAGCTTTTTGCGTTATATGTTGATGCAGAAGGGATCAGCTGTTTAGTTACCAAAACTACTTGGTTAGGGTTAGAAAAAGATTGTGGTTGATGTTTGTCATGTGAGTCAACTCATGTGACTGATTACTGATTAACAACTGATAACAACTGTGTCTAATAATGACACTGATGGATTTATATTTGAGCTTGTTAAAAGCCCAGTGTGTCTCATACAGATGCTAAAGGGTGCATTGTGTGCCCATGTAGACACCAAGGGCCACTGACCAAGCAGTGGTTTTTGACGCAATTAGAGTGAGACCAGGCTGCAGAAGGTGGAGTAAACACTACAAACCACTGCTTGGTCAGAGAAAATTGTCACCTACACAACATAGGACCTCCTACATAAACCAGCCATTTTTAAATAGCTAAGTTATCATTAATAGCGACAGCAATTTTCTTTATGCAATTTGTAAAAAATGGCAGCTTGCAAAACTATGTTGCACATGTAGGCTAGGCCGTACAATTAATGATGTGTAGACATTCCACTGTTGCAGGTGAAGGAATTCAGGGAGTGTCGCACTGAAGATGATGTCATGGGAGTTTCACGCTACAACGATCAGCTGAGAATCCTGTTAACACTGAGGAGATACTATCAACAGTGAAAAACAAAACAGAGAAAAGACCCATGGTACTAAAAGTGTCTTGAGTCAAGTCAGGTAGAGCCGTACTATACAGTGGAAATATGGCATTCGTCAGCCTCTTGGAAAAGAATTAATTTGAAAATGGTGCAGTAATGCAGAAGTTCACAGACAGGTGTAAAACATTATCTCATAATCTTAACACATCCAGGACCAAGGAATTGATTTCAAACTTTTGACATGATCTCCCACCACACATCTCTCCCGGGACTGGATAAGAGGAGACTGAGGTGGTGGGCCTTATCAGAGATCACAAACTCTCTGGGAACAATGTGCTCATGCTATTAACTGTATAAGGAAGGTCCGGAACAAATGTACTCTCTCAGAAAGCCTTTTTTAATGTGGACAACACAATTCTTTCTCTGTTTTTTAAATTTCTTATTGAGAGCATCCTTTCTCATCAATTGTTTACTGCAAAAAGTGTGCAGATACCCTGATCACCAAACTTCTAGAACCACTTATTTTGTCAGGATGGAGAGATATACTTTGCTATGCCACCAGGGCTTTAATGTGTCTTTAATGGAGCCATAATTCTCAAACATACATGTACCGGGACACACATTTGAACAAGTGACATCAGTTATTGAGGCGTAAACATTTGTCCTCTGGCCTATTCATTGTGCTGGACTGATCAAAGGACAAACCGGACAATGAGTTGACTTGCAATCCTCTGGGCAAATGTAGCGTAAAACCTTGAGGAAGCAGCAGCAGGGAACACAGTCTTCTTAAACTTCAGCTGGCTGTCATTCTGTTTGTTTTGTCAGATCTATGAAGACTGAATACCTGAAGGTGAACTTTATATCCCTTTGGCATTCAGCACACCCTGAGAAATCAGAAGCATCTCAACAGACTGCATTACAGCTGCCTGTTTGCACTTTATGTCCTACTATGCAGCTCTCTTTTGTAGTTCATCAAAACCAAATATTCACATGGCAGCTTGTCAGTTGTATAACTAACCTGAGAAACAGTTATACAACCAAAGGAACAAAAAACACAAATCACTGATAGTCAGAACTCCAAGAATATACCTAAAAATATGCTGCAATGTTCCACTGCTGTTGTTTGGCTTTTTATCTTACAGTTAGGTGTTGATCCAAGAATAGATAAATGCCAAAAAATAAGAGTTAACTCTGACCCAATGCCACTTTCGGCTGCATCTTATTAGTTCATACGTCTCTATTTTGAGACTAATCACAACTTAAGTAGCCCTCCGCCTTCATCAACACCACCTGTCATATCCTAAATGTGTTCATTTAAACTGATATTAAAGTGAGTGCTGTTTAACACTATTATCATAGTGCATAATTGCTACAATGTTTTCATACACTTGAAATGTCAGTGTTTAGGTCAGTTTGCAGTTGTGCTATTACTGGCAGCAGCTGGATGTTTCATCAACTACTTTCGCTAAATTATCAGTTTCACAATTTATCTTTTACTTTTAGCTAATGTTAGCTGTTTCAACTGTTTTCCCACTACTTTTAACTATCTGTGTTAACATTTATCCATTGGTTGTGTCAAATGTATTCATTAGGCTACTTCTAGCTAACTACTACCGTATGTATGCATGCTCATAACTATTCAAGCATTGATCCATCTCTTTGAGCTAACTATAAGCATTTGTTTATAAAGTCTATTTCAGCTGTTTCCATTATTTCTAGCTAAGCATATCAAGCATTTGTTCATAACTTAAGCTAACATTTACTATTTTTACCATTTTCCATTACTTTTAGCTAATTATAAGTATTTGTTTAACATCTAACTTTTTAAGCCTTTTCCATTACTTCTAGCTAACTATGCTGACCGTTCTCACTTTGTGTAATTATTTGTCACGCAAGTGACTGACGCCATTTTGTTAAATGTCATGTCTCTTTTGGTTCCGTGATGTTAGGCATGCCACTTAAAGTGATTAATGGGAGCCGTATGATGCTGCTGTTGTTTGGTTCTGTGTAAAAATGCAAAGGAGGCATAAAGAAGGGACTTAGCAACGGCCCTATAGCACGACCCCTATATGTAAATATGCATAACTTAAGCCTCAATAAACAAAAAATTAAAAAATTAACCCCCCATACAGCTGTCATGAATGTTGAAATTGGCTGTAAAGACCAAAAACATTTTTTGTACCAGGCTGTGAACATGTTTATTAAAGCTTGGCATTTTAACATGTGAGTCTATGATGTTTAACTCACTGCTGGAGCCAAGTGGGCAGTCAAGTAACTGCAGTTTTTAGCACTTCTGTGTTGGCTTCATTTTTAGCACCGGAGAGTGGCACTTGGTACACATATCCAAAGAAATCGCAGTTCATGTTTTTATCAAAAGTAGTTGAGCTACTCTACAAACATCATCTGAAATTAATTTCTTGATCATTATTTACTGTTTGGCACAGTCATAAATGTTTCCGTAACTCATAACCTCTGACAGCACTTGAAGGCAGCACTCTATCAGCATACTATCTGTCTGGGCTGGATGATGGAAGGTGATTCCTTTGCCTGAAAACAAGTGTGTACAGAATGTGCTGCAGGTAGTGATGTGTTTTAGGACTGCTCTGCTAATTAGACCTTTATCACCTCTTCCCCACTGGGACTGTAACAGAGACCCAGTATGTTGACAGACTGCTCTCCATACCAGAAAGCTAGTGGTAAGGAGGAGTGTTCATGTAATAAATGTCTTGGCGGAGGAACACATAATCATAAACTTACATAAGGCCTTGTTTATTGCATGTTTCCTTGTTTTGGATTGTCTAGTTTTATGTTCAGACAGCTGAAACATGGTTTCGGTAAATGGTTTAATTAATGGTTTAAATCAACACTGTGTTGTTGAACATTATGTAACAGTGCTAAAGAAACATCATCATGACGTTGGTCTTATAACAACAGAGTTAATCAAGAAATTTTGGCAAGTACAGGCTGAGTGTTGGCGCCAATTGAAAGTCACCTACTTTCTCTTATGATTAATATGCAGATAAAAATAAATACATGTCTCCTGTTGCTTTTCCACTGAAATGTTTTCTCCTTCAGTTAATGGTGAACTACAGCCTGTAGAAAGTAGAGTTAAGGTGCTGTTACTGTATGTTTGTCATAGTGTGACTACAGTTAAATTCAGTCTACACAACATCAGCCAAGTTATGGTAAAGACCTATTGGATGTGGGGTGTTGGACATTGGCTAGTTTTGGCTAGTTTTGTCCCATGCAATGCATGAGAATACAGCATGCCTGATAAAGAGTAGCATGTCTGAATGTTTTTGCCTTCTTACACCTGTTTGGACAAATTCCACAATGTTCTCTGATGCAAACCAATTGGTACAGCTGCTCACTTGTGAACATGGACAGCCAAGAGAGGAATGATTCTGAATTTTATTTCAATGAATCTGTAACCATGTAATGATCACCCTTAGGCCTGGAGCTTCAACTTCACCCCCACTGAATATGAATTGTTCCTTTTGTTCATTAAACCCTGATTACATTTTGTAAACGTCTGTTGCTGGGGCTGTCAGGTAGAACAGTTAAGTCAGTGTTTGGTGCATGTCACCTATATATGTAACACAGGTCGCGATTGACGACACTTATTGAAGTTATGCTGCAATACATGGAGACTAAACTTGCTCTCGCTGAATCCTTAGAATTAGAGAGATTAGATTAGTCAGGGCTACCTAATTGATTTTTCCCAAGTCCACTGACCATGCTAGCACAGGGATTGATTCCTTATGGAAATGTTTTTTACATAGCAGTGGTCCTTATACAACACTCTAAACTCCATGAACTCAGTCAAAGATGAAAAACAGGCCAAGAATGAGTTGACTTAAATCCTCTGGGCAAATGTGTTTTCAAACCTTACATAAAAACATTAGCTGGTTGTCAATCTGTTTCCGCTGTCAAACATGTTAAGACTGAGTACCTGAAGGTGAGGTTTATTCCTCTTAAGGCTTAGACACACCAAAATAACATTGAGCGACGAAGGCTGACTGTTGGGTCACCTCAGCTCACCTGTGTCTAGGCCAAAAAGTTAAACTTGAACATACCGCAAGGACTACAGCCAACGGCCAAATAGCATTTACATTCTGCACCTGCCTGAAAGGAAATTACTCTACATACCAGCACACAACAGTTGTCTGTATTCATTATTCAAAAAACTGTTTCTATTGAAGAGCTCAAAGACTAAAAATAAGAATCTGACCAAATATCACACATTTGTTTTGCTCTCATGCCCTCTTGACTTAAGTCATTTGTTTACTTTCCTCACTTCTGTTTCTCTTCCTGTACACTGAGCTGAACTGCCAATCAGAGTGATTTCATCTACCGTCAAGCTCCACCAGCTCTGGGGCCGATTCAACATGCTGAATCAGCTGAATAAACAGCTGACAAGGGCCCACTGGTGCCTAAATTGCACGACAAACCTCAAAAACAAGGGCGACAGATGCCACCAATGGCTTGACACTGACTGATAGCCAACTGGCAGCTTGGTGTGTCAGGGCCATTGATGTATAAAGAGATCTGGGTACAGCATTGGAGGCAGAACCATAGAAATGAATGGGTTTCAGCTCAGTGGTGCATGAAGCCAAATGATTCAACTGCAGCGTATAATATCAACTGACAGTTATCTGGGTATAATCGATGCTGCTTCTGCACTGTGCGCCCCACAGAGTAGGCGCACTAGAGACTTATTCTGGCTGAGCGGGTACTTCCGGTTTAGTGCTCTGTTAACTTCAGCGGGGATAAAATAATTAAATTGTGCAACTCCTCTAGACTTTTAAATGTTATCAAAGAGAGTGGATTAAATTAAGTCATTTTGCAGGGGTTGTGACGCTAAAAAAAAAATGTATCCACTGATTTACAGATGTCTCTTTCACCATGTAAGTCAATGGGGAAAAAGTCTTTTTGGGCTGCAGGGTGTCACTTGACGGTGTAATTCATCTGTCTGGCCACTGCGAAAATTTGCTTTAAAGCCCGGCACCCTTCCTGGGGGCCTGGTCAGGGCCCTTATGTAAGTGTAAAAATGGTCATTATACAAGACTCTGAACTCCTTGAACTGAGAGGATTTCATTCTTGACTTGTTTTTCACCTTTGAAAAACAAGTCAAGAATGAGTTGACTTAAAATCCTCTGAGCAGATTTGTTTTCAAACCTTACATAAAAACATTAGCTGTCTGTCAATCTGTTTCTGCTGTCAAACCTGTTAAGACTAAATACCTGGAGGTGAAGTTTACCCCCCTTAAGCACCCAGCCCAGACAGACATTAAACATTTAACATGATATTAGGCAATTTTAAACCTTAAAAACAAAATTACATCAGTACAAACTAAACCAAAAAATACATACCCACATCAAAACACCTAAGGACAACATCAACAAGAAGACATAATCATTCACATATTTGGGGGAATATCTATCCCAGTACCTTGGCCTGTCTGTTATTGACCACACTGTTGTGTAATTGTGTCTGGTGTTTTTAACCTGCTCCAGAAACCAGAGTATCCAGTGCGGTGGCAGGTGAGTTGAGGTCAGGAATGAGAATGAACATACATTCAGAACATCGCTATACTGCAACAACAATAAAACAAGGATTCATGGTTGATTCAACAAAGCATTTCTCTGCAGCATTAAATCACTCCTGCTCTTTAAACTGTAATAATAGTTTATAGCAAGATGAGATTAGCCTGAACATATCAGCATGGCGCCTGCGAGGTGCTGAGGAGAACAGTTTACACCCCGTGGCAGTCCTGCCCTACTTTCATCCCTCACGTGCCTCGACCTCTTTATTTTGGGTTGGCAGGTGAGACTGCTTAATTTACTGTCTCGTGTTTATTTGGTGGTGACGAGGTGGAACACACTGAGACTGGAGGGATGAACATTCCTGGAGGTACTGAGGCACAAAACGCTCACAGCTCATCTTCATCTCAGTGGTCGGACTGCAGCCAACAGCAGTCACACAACCTGTTGACAGTTACACTGTAAATTTTGTTCTCATATGACTGATTATATTTAAGTATTGTCTGTCCAAAACAATGTCAGGTTTGTGCTATTTTCTTTGTATGAAAAGTGCTATGTAAATATAGTTTGATTGATTGATTTTCTTCCAGCTTCCATGGAGTTCCTCAGTTGGAGGAGTGACTGTATTTTGGGTTTCCAGGCTTCTAGAAGTAAAAGTCCTGTTAACTCTCTGCATCAACAGTATTAGACTCTGTTCAAACTGCCAGCCCAAATCCATTTTTTGGCATATTCAGATTGTATCCAGATTGATTTTACAAAGTCTGGACAATAAAAACCTCAGATCCAAGCCACATTTAGAGCTGATTTGAAATGTGATTCCAGTCGTATTTCTATAGATGCATCTCAGCCTCGACACTTAAGCCACTCAAAATCAGAATTTAAAGTGTTCTTTGCATCACTAGCAATGCAACACACAATGATGAATCAAAGTAGCATGTATGCTGCTATGAGCAAAGCGCCATGGAGAGGTTCTGCATTGCAACTCAACAGCATGTTTTTTTTTAGGAATCGGTGTATAAAAAGACCTGGGTACAGTGTAGGAGGCAGGGTCCCGTTCATTGGCACATGAAGCCAAAAAAGTTTGACTTCTCAGGTGTAAAATCACTTGGATCTTTCACATCACTGGGCCCACAGAGTAAGGACACTGAAGACTTTCGTTAGCTGAGTCGTGAACTTGAATGGGGATAAAATTATCTAATTGTGTAGCATTTTCAGACTTTTGAAATATTTTTGGACTGAATGGTTCAAATCCTGATAGTAAAATGTCCTTTCGCTAGGGTTGCAATGCTCAAAAAAGTATTCACTGACATCTCTTTTCTTGATTTAAGTCTATGGGGCAAAGTCTTTTTGGGCCACATGGCGTCATGTGATGAACCCAGAAGTTGTGATTTCATTAATATTGTCTCAAAAGCCTGTTGCTCGTCCTGGGGGGTTGGTTTGCAGGGTGAAGTTATGGCCCTCCATCTCTAAAAGCAGGATCACCAGCATCACTGCATATTTACCGGTGCCCACACTGTTACCCCATCAGAGCTTTAGTTGACTCACAGTTAGAGCACTTTAAAGGCTTGGAATGAAATAAGATGGGCAACTATGTTAGAAAACGTCTGGTCAAAAGAACAAGCCTGTGTGAGTGTATTTCCCAAAATTACGAGTTATTTCTGTTTCTCTGGCAACTCCAGCTTCCAAAGAGCATTTAGGTATGAAACATGCAATCACAGATCTTAAAAGTTTGCTTGCATCACTAACAGCAAGCTGAAGCTCAAGACTGTGTTTTGTAGAGACCTGCTAAAACATGCAGCTCCTTGAATCAGTTTATCTTTGCATGAGGCTCCATTTTGAAAGAATTTTGCAGCGTTATTTGGTTTTCAGTTGCAACAATCACAATCAGAATAAGGTTTATTGCAAAGTAGGTTTTCTCTTAAAATACATTTTTGGTGTAATTGGTGCAATGCAGAGTATTCAGTTTCTACAGTTTTGTGCAGGATGTGCAAAAATACTGGTCAGGGGAATGAAGCATTTGTTAAATAATGTTAAAAATAAATAAATACGTCAACTCATATAAGCTATTGGCGCATGTAAATTCTACACATAGTAGCTTGAAATCACATTTGGTTTTACCTTTAACACTGCTTATGTGCTTGTGTGTGCTCCCACTTATCTTGTCCTCACTAGATCCAATGGTGCATACCAGTGTGTTCTAATTGTGCCTTTGAGTTGTGAGCTAATGCCTAACTCAGGCTAATGGCTCCATAAATATCTCTTTTACAGTGCAGACCCTGTGCAACATCCTCACAATGTTGACCTTTGACCCTGGGCTGCAGAGAGCCTGACCTGCCCTCTGCCCCTCTCTATTAAAACTCACAGGATAAATAAATTCAGATCTGTTCACTGTTGATGCAGCATCCCCCCCCCCCCAAATCTCAACTGTCCTACTGTTTCATATGTCTGTTAACAGTAGTGCGGCTGCAGAAGCCAAATTACTATGTTGAAAATACTGTTTTCCACAGGAAACGCTTACTCACACTTTCCAGGCTCGCTGTGAAAACTGGAAAATCAGTGAAGGATAAGAGGGCAGGGAAGGGGATGAGTGTGATTCCTGGAAACTGTCCACACCACCATCACCACTATTCGACACTAACCTACTTCTAGTATGGCTCCCCTGGGGTGTGTGTGTGTGTGTGTGCGTGAGGTGTGTGAGGAGGGTGAGGGTGAAAGGGCACCAGGTTAGCAGTGTGAGATGGAGGGAGTGAGAGGGTCAGCCAGCTGGCTCAGACATCAGGAGAGCTAGTGGGGGGTATCTGCTCTTTGTTTAACATTCCTACACACACATACGCATGCTCACACACACACACACACACACACACACACACACACACGCACATACACACTTTTTACCATGATTCTTCCATCCTCTACTATCAAACTGAGTGACTGTCATTTTCCATCACAACATGTTTCACAAAAATAGTTTTGTTTTTCTTCTGTGAATGGATGGATGGCCTTGATTTGTCTAGCAACTTCCTAGTCTTCCACCCACTCAAAGCACTTTCCCAACACATGTCACATTCATACCCTGGTGACTGAAGCTACCTAGTAGGATGCCACCTGCTACTCAGTTTAAACATTCACACGCACTCACACAATTAGGGTTCAGTATCTTGCCCAAGGATCTTTCAGTTAATGGACAACCCGCTCCACCTTCCTGAGCTTTCTTATAAAATTGTTTTGTAGTATGACAATAAATGAACCCCGAACCATGAACACAGAGGGCTAAAGGAAAACCATCTAACACGTAAATACTAACGTAAGGTAACTAACGTACTTACGTAAGAAAGTAGCTATTAGGTGGGCAAATCACATTTGTGGATAAACTGTTTTGTGTATGTGGTTTCGAGGTGTATTTTCATAGATAACTGATCGCTGACATATTACCGATGGAGCTACAACAGGAAGTGTTCTTGTTGTAAAAGCAGTGATAATTGACTCTTTTGGCCACTTGGGAGCAACAGAATAAGCTGTAAACACAACAGATATATTATCATTTTATAACGTTTACGTGGCAAATGTGTATGCCAACAACTACCTGTTAGACACAGTCTCACAGATATACATGAAATGGACATGACCTCTTAACAATACATCAAGTGGTAGTGGTTATGAAATGTGTTAAAATTACGTGCTGCCAACATGAAAGCAATGCCAACGCAAACCCAATTACAAACAGTCGCTGTGTCATTGTGAAATAGTTGTAGTTTGATTAGGTTCAGGTAAAGAAAAACACTCAGTTAAGTTAAGGAAAAGATTGTGGTGTAGGTTAAAATAACTATATGGTATGTAACTTACGTCAGCTTACATATTTTGCATAGTTATGTAAAGTAGCTATGGAAAGTGCTTTGCATAGATATGTTAAGTCCCCAAAGCTTTTACACTACACACAGTTTTACACATACATTCATGCCCTGGTGGCCGAGGCTACCATACTGGTGCCACCTGCTATTTAGTAACTCATACACAAATTAGTGGACAATCCACTCTATCTCTAACTCACAGACCCCCTGGTTTGGTTTGACACAGGACACAAACAGCAGTCTCCTGGTTTAAAGTCCATGTTTGTTTGACCCATCCACCACCCCTCCTGCGCTACGCGTACTTTCTTGCTCTGTATACTTAATGTGTGTGTCCACCACGACAAAGGATCCTTACCGACATGTTTTTGTGTTGCCAGTACATAACTAGTTTATACTTTCATGATCAAAGTAGCATTAGAAATGCACATTTATGCACAAGAACCAGATGCCCCATGTGTTAGTGTTTGTCATGAAATGCTAATTTGGAACACCTGTCCACAAAAGGCCTTTAAAAAAAAAGAAAACAAAAAAAAAGAAGAATGTCAAAAAGGAAAAGAAAATACACCCACAAGCACATACACAGAATAAAAAAAAACATATTTCGTGCCCACTACCACCTAATGCTTGTTAAGAGGTCGCGCCCACTTCATGTATTTCTATGAGACCAGGCTGGCCTATTTACACTCCCAGGAGACATTTATACACGGAAAAATGTCTATCTCTTTTGCTGCTAAAGTCTCCACTGTGTTCACCAGCTAGTTGCCAACTTTGTCAGTCTGCTGTGTGTTACTGGACTGTACAGTAGTGAACAGTGGGTTTAGAGGAGCTTTTTCACTGGGTGGTCATAAAGCCAAAACAATGAGCTGCAAGGGTCAGTAGAAGATTCTCTCAAGGTTTTATCACTAGAAACCAAGTACAGTAACTGCTGAGATCTGGAAACATTTTGCTGTGCTCCCAGTGCTCAGACATTAACTTGGTGAGTATAGTGTCATTATCAGAGAAAGGCATGATGGCCAAAACAATGAAATGTCATGAAAGAAGTTAGAATAAACCAGAGCAATCCTTAAAATTCTTGCAGTAAATGTTCAGTTTTGATGTGGATTTGCCCCTTTGGGATAAAAGCACAAGCTTCTTTCTGGAAGTGCACTTTGTCACCATTGTGTAAAAATGATCCAGGAATCAGTCTTTGGAGAAGCAGTGAGAACACCCTCCCTTTTATATCTGCAGCAGCATCCACTGGATTTAAGATATACAACATTTATTCTGCCTCACAGTGTGAACTGATATGAAAAATAAGTCTGTCCTCAATTTGGATCCATTCCAGAATTTAATGGCTTCTTCTTTGGTCCCTTGCTTCACCCTTCCACCAAGTTTTTTAAAAACTGGGCCAGTAGTTTTTCCCGTAATCCAGTTTACAAACAGACAAAACCAAAAACTTTATGTCCTTGGTGGAGGTAAGAAGTTCCAGACATGCATGACTATCCCAGATTAATGATATCCAATAGTCTCAGTGCCTGCTTGCGGATTTCTCTCCACAAAGCAAATATTTAAATGTATTTCAATGTGTCATTCATGTCCAGACTTACAAATCTCCCCTGTGCCTTTAAACCGCAGACCTGTTGACCAGTCACATGGTGTATTGGCATGTCTGTAAATGAGCAGCACGTATCCCCCCGGACCCTCTCAGGATATTGGGTAATGTCTGGATTCCTTACGTTGTGGCCGTGCAGTGCTGTGCAGGCTGTCTGCTAAGGCAATTGTCGCGGTGGTGAAAGATATTGACATTGCTGCAGCCAAAATATGAAATAACGATGTGAACTGACTGCAGTTTTCCATCAGAGGCGACGTGCTGAATGTCTGCAACCAGGGGCTGAGCACTCTGAGGGCAGACACATGTAATAAGAGCTGGAGTGTGTATGTGTGTGTCTGAATTGGCAAATGAAGAGAGGGTGTGAACAACTCTGGTGTTATTGTTTGAAAGGGGGAGAAGTCAAGCCAATGTGTGTGAGTGAATATATGTGTGTGTTCGTGTGAGTATGTGAACAAGCACGAAACGTGTCCAGGCCCACAGCATGTGTATATGTTTAAGATCATGGCTCAGTACAGCCAAGTGTGTGGAACTCTACTGGAGGGAGACTTAAAAATCACTCAAGCTCACACTGGAGAGATGAAAAATTGTAGCAGATCTGTGTGGACAGTTAAGGCGACTGTGACAGTCACAACACATTGTTGCATTTCCATCATATTTTCCACATTTTCTTTATTAGTTTGAGGTTTGACTGCCACTCTTTTAAAAGGGGCTTTTCATGCTGTGCCTTCAGCGAGCAGAAGTAGGCAAAGGCAGCGGAGACTTACTTAAGGTTCTCTACCGCTCCCATTGAGGAATAAACCATGGAGCAATCAAGCTGCAAAAGTCACTATGGTGTCAGGTATTGTTTCAACAACAAGCCCTCTTTCAATTTCCACAACCTTCCATTGGATGATGGATTGCAAGCTTGCTGGGTTACAGTGATCAGAAGAGATGAGGGCACCACTTTCAAAATTCGTCGTGGGAGCCTCGTCAAATTAACAAGGAGAATATCTATTTACCCTGAAATGCTTAAGATGTCTTAAAAAAGGGGCTGGAACAACTCAGAAAGAAGCCAAAAATGGCAGTCAGCATATGAGAGGACCAGTGAGCAACTTGGTGTTGATGTCAGGGCCGGGTGTCAGGAGGATGTTACCTTGGCAGGTGCAGGCTCTTGCTCTGACCATAGCTATGCTTCTCTGCCTCCACCTGATATGTTTAAATGCGTCCCAATGAGAGGGACACTATACTAAAATCTATATGGAAACTTTTTATAATAATGATAAAAACTTGACTGTGTGTGCTAACTTACCATGGCAATCATGTAACGGTATGCTGAGATATTGCAATGCCTCGGTGTTTTGCTGGAGTAACTAATTTTCATAAGTTTCACATTAGTCACTGTAGACTTCAACAAGTTGTTGAGAGACTATGAAAATCATTTTTACCCTTTACTGTCTCTGCTTAGATGGAAGTGAGTCTCTGCTGTCTTTGCACTTTCGGACAGTGTGAAGCACCCTAATTACATCATCTCATTGTGCCCTTTTCTTCTGCATTGGTTTAAAGGCGCCTGACTGGAGGATTAGCATCCATAACACTAGTGGATGGAAACACACATTGATCTGTATTTTTTCTGCATATTATCTGGAAATTCATTTAAAATATACACAAAATTTAAACGGAATTTGGCTTAAGAGGCTATACTCAGGCATGATGGTGCTTTGAAATGCTATCGGCAGCATGCTACCATGCAAACAATGACAATGTTACCATGCTGATGTTTAGCAAACCTTACCATGTTCACATGTTAGCATGCTAACATTTTTCGCACATTGCTGAGGCTAATGGGAATATTATTTGGTTTTTGCCATAGAATGTATAAAAATAATTAAAGTAGCCACTGTGACCACATCATGCACTCCCATTTTGAAGCCTGGAGTTCAGCATTTTGGTTGTTGCCATCTTGTTCTTTTTTTGAAGCCAGAAGGGACCATATTTGGACGAGTGGTTGGAGCTGTGGAGGAGGTGAATCTGATACATAATTACAGTAGATATTTATGGGAACACTGACAAAATGTTTCTGCACATAAGATGAACCTGATAATGCTAAGTTAAAGGGTATTTTTCAATCTAGACCATGTTTTCCCATGTTTCTGTGTCTAAATGACTGATGACAACAACATTTTTTTTTAAAACTGGCTCAATACTGAGGGAGAGCAACAACCAGACTGCAATGTAAACACTAAGGGCATGTTCGCATCATCCATTTTTGTCCACTACAAATGCTTGTTTTTGAAACTGACAGGTTTAGATTGTTATTCTAAGTGTGTGACAAGATTATTTGAAATTCCTGTGTGATGCTAATATTAAAGAACATGGTCAAAACGTATCTTTTGTCATTGAGCACTGCCGTACTGTCTTGAAAAGTTCATAGAATTCACTAAAACACGCTGGGCCATTACATCATAGTGTGATGGCTGAAGGGTACTGATATTATGGCCATTTTAATTGATCCCATCAATGGTAAATGTAATAATTTCTCTTATGTGATTAAAAAAAATGTGCTTTCCCAGCATTTACAGGCAAAGGTGAAACACTATTTACCCCTGGCCGACTCCACCCTAACCACGCCCCCCCCCCCCCCCCCGGTGGGGGGTG
>JAPZEB010000015.1:2688336-2704332 GCA_029783705.1 Chaetodon striatus | reverse complement strand
AATAACTTATTACAGAAATCTCAAGCTCATAGCTGGTCTTCTTCTGGGTGTTGTTTTCTAAGTGTGTATTAAAGTATTGTCAGTGGGACAGATGTAAAGCTTTGAGTATCCCTGCTCTAAAATGATCAACTTCTCCTCCATAAAAAACATAGACTAATGTTTATGGAAGAAAATAGAGATTTATGTCAGCTGTGATTGGTTGTCACATGGCATGTGGTGCACAATGCTGCATTCCAAAAAGTGAACTTTGTTTATCTCAGGGCACACTTCCCAAAAATAAAAGCTTGGGAATGATCGTGTGTCGCAATGGTGTCACTCTAACTTTTGAGCACACCCTCCACGCGTCTACATTTACAATGATAGATTTAAGAGGGCAAAAAAATGCTGCATGTGTCCAGGCCTGAACACCAGCATGCTCTCGTCTCTATGGTGTAACATCATATCCTAACCAAATGCGACACAGGTGAACATCAGCAACAAAATCAGTTTGATTGCATCTTTTTTTTTAAAAATTGGGATTTCCTAACAGACTGCAAGCGACGTAGCACAGTGTAGCTAACTCGTTTTCATCTCTAGGTCGTCAAACACCAATGATTTGTCTTGCCCCTTGGCGTGTGATATCGACACCAACGGCATCCTTTAGTGTCTTTATAAGATGCACTGGACTCTCAACTAACTCCAGTGTAAACCCATCTGTGGCAATACTTGAGGCTGAGAGCAACTGACATAGTATAAAGAGTAAAGAAGTCTGTGTAGAGTGATAAGGAGGTGAAGTGGTTGTGGAAAACTGAAGACTTTTACTCAGGAGACAACAGTTTATGTCCCATGTGAAACCAAAAGTCAACGTTGTTTTAATGTGATGTTATGTAATTTATGTAAAGTTGTTGTGCACTGATGTCAATCATGTGATGTATTTATGTCACGTTATTATTACGTAAGAAATATACAGACTATAACCCAGATCATGATATTTTTTCTTAACCTACCAAAATAGTTTTGTTGCCTAAACCTAATCATGACCATTTCACAACATTAACAACATTATATAATATGCCTCAGCTGTGCGTCATACAGAGACACTAAAGGGTGCCCTGTGCATCGCTATGAGACACAGAGGGGCATGATATAGCGAGAGTATGTGATGACCTGGGAATAAGAACGGATTGGCTATGGAGCATCGTTTTCAGCTGAAGTTTTGTTGGATGCCGGGTTTCTATTTACAGCTGTCCCTCACTTTGAAAGCACCACAGTGGACAAAGAACAGCTGGTTCATGAAGATGAAATGAGGAGTTGTCTTTATGATGTCTCCTCATTTCTCTACATAAACCTAGCTGGCTGGAGGGAGATTGTCAGGAAGCTTACAGTTTCTGGTAAGTTACCATCGCCAATAACGAGTAACTTGCTGTTGGCTATATTATACTTGCCAACAAGTAGACTCCTCACCCATCTATTAAGTGGTTATATCTCCAGTTTGATCTCGAGTGCACAGCCAATAGTACATGGTTTGTTTACTTGAAGTATTCATAGAGGTTTATATATCTTGGATTCAGTGTGAACAGAGAGCGTCTCATGTGCGATGCAATAGTCGAAAGCTCGCTTGTTGTCAGGACACGGTGTAACACTGGCACTCTGGCAGCCTGTCCAGCCGGCTGGATGACTTTCTGGAATTTCGTTAAAGACTTTTTTCTTCCTTTTTAATAATAGCAAAGTATAGCAATACATGAAATAAACATGTTGTCATCATTTTTGATTACAGAAAGGGATGACTGAACATGATTTTGTTGGACATTAAGCAGACATTCACCATTTCCGTCAACAACAACATAAACATTGGAATCCATGGCAACAACATTAGTAATACTTTCAGTGTGACTGTAGGAAGATGTGTGACAGTGTTACACAATTTCACATTTGTCACACTTCTTTTTACGTATTACCGATCTTTCATTAAGCACTGTTGCTACACTGCTAGGTGGGAGGGTCACACCCCCAGTGAGTGATGTCACTGCAGGTGTTCCCTGTCAGTCAATCAGAAAAAACCACCTGCTGTGACCGAACCACTGTACTTCTGAGTCAGTGTGACTCCAGTCTATTAATTTGTAGTCAGACAATGTGTAACTAAACATGCAGAAGAACAAACTTTTACACTGTGGTTCAGACCAAAGAAAACACCCTGAGATCAGGTTGAACCTGTAGTTTGACACAGTGACTCATAATGTTGTACTGGTTTGATCCCCACAGGATCATCAGATGGGTTTTGCTGTGCAGCAACTGTAGCAATATTGTGACGCAGTTTTTGAGAATACTGACATGAGTCATTCTGTTTTATTTGGGTGCAACAATTGGAAAAAAAATGTGTTGTCTTTCTACGTGAAGAATGACACGTATGAGCTGTTTAACAGATCAGTGCTATTATTAGTACAAACACAGGTCTTGGGCCTGGTTACACAAATATTAAAACAGTGACATTTTGTGTCAGAATCAATTCATTTCAACAGAATCGCCACAATAAATTTGCATGCACCCTTTGCTAAGAGTTCCACCTTTGTTAAATTTGACAAATTATAGCCATAGACCATGGTAAACAGTCAGGACAGTGCTGAACTATTAGGGTATGGAGTGAACCGAAGAGTCCAAAATGAAGGTAACTATCAGCTGAATCACATTGTCAACCCTAATTTCATACAGAGTATTGATTATTTAAGTAAAGACACTGAGTTGACTTTGTCACCACACCACAAATATTCACCTAACATTCTGGGTTAACACACACTTATACTATTTAATGTCAAACTGCATCCTATTTAATGCCACAGCACAAAAACTTTTCTTAAACACAGGTATTATTAGTATAGTGCCAAGAGTGAAAGTAAAAAAATCCATGTTTTTGAGGGACCGGTGGAAATCACACTTTTAATTGATACGGACAATCAGAGGGGAATATTGAGGGTAAATGAAGATATAGATGTGTTTTTTTTTCCAATGTATAAAATGTACAGTGTAATGTACACAGTGCCTCCAGGTAGCTTTTCTTAAGTTGTTAGTCTGAAGAAGTCAGACAAAGTAGAAAGCAGACCAGAGGTACAAACTTATGAAACAATGCCACAGGAACAAATGGGTCAGTCACATTAAACAAACAAGCATTTCAGCACATTGTTCTCAGTACAGTTGGTCAATACTAATCCATTCAGTGGCTACTCCCAGTGTTTGCTTGGTGTGTTTACTACATTATCAGTGGTGAGACTGTTACAGGAATGACCCAGGTGCTGCCATGCACTGCAAAAACATCTGCATTCCCTTTTTGTATTGAGGTTATTTCAACGCAGTCAGAGATGGGATGGCCATGAGCCAAAGGGCAACCTATTTAGTTGAAAAATGGAGGCAGAAACATAAAAACAAAAGTTCCAAAAACTGCAGTTCTTTAAATGGCCTGAAATAAAAACATTTACAGCTCGATCCAATAAATTATTTTGGTCTCTATATCTAATGTCCCTGTTCATGACAACTATATGGAAGATCAATGTTGATGTAACTCACCTGTTTGAATGTTATCAAGGCTTAAAGTTATGCATAGTTAAGTGGGGGACCGCTTTGAGTGGCACGTGGGTGCTTCTCCCTTGAAGTTTCTACCATGGCGACGTTTGTTGGGTAACGTAACAATGACATTACCCCAGATTTAGACCCCAAATAGCCGTAGCTATTTAAGTGTGTTTTCAGTTCATGAAAGTTAACTGTAACATTTTTGTCACCTAAAAAATCTTTCTCAGCATTTGATTGTGCTAAAAGACCCTCTAAGGAGTCAGATGTTCAATTTTGTAATGGATTTTAAGGCTAGTTTTTTTGCTAGCAAAAATAGACATTTGTATTATCACAGTTAATCATAGCTGATGCACTGTGCTACCCAAGCTAGTAGCTCATGCCCAAATATGGTCACTTGTGGCTTAAAAAATCCAAGATGGAGTTCACAAACTAATGGATCATGTCACAGTGGCTAGTCTATAATGTTAGCCTAGCTAGTTTACTGCTTGTGGGTCTGTTGGAATTTAGTGGTATTACAAGCTATTTTTAATGCACCAATCAAATTACAGTATCAACATTGCAGGCTGTTCTCATACACTGTTTATCCGTTTTCCTTCGAGAAGTAATGCACCCAAATATGTACATATCCCACATAATCATGCATAACCCACAAATTTTGAAAAGCTGTGATCACATGACCAATGTGCTGATGAGAGTAAAGAAGTAAGCCATACTGAGCGGTCCAGTAAGGACGCAGGTAGGGGTGGTGGATTGGTCACAAAACACAGGACTTTCCCCAGGAGACCAGTGTTCTGCACCATGTAAACTTCGAGTGAACTTTAAATCATTGTAAGGTACATCGCCATCATGTTTCTTTTCCCAGAACCTAACCACAGTAAGTCACTTGCCTAAACCTAACCTCCGTAACTTTACATCTATTACATAACGTTAAGGAGGTAACATCATTCTTGGGCCACCAATCATAATCAGTTCATCATATGAATCGTTGTGTGTGCATTTTTGTAGGATATCATTTGAACATTTGTACGAGGATACATTGAATATTGTTTCACTTTGACTTTAAAGGTAAACAATATTGGAAGCAATGGTAGCAGATGTTTTAATGTGATATGCAAGATTTTTTGCAGTGTAACATGTCTTGTTGAGGGCAGCTCAGCTCTCTGTTGGCTCTGCTGCTGTGAAACCTGTTAGCCTTTGGCCCAGTAAGATAAGAGCACACAGGTCAGTTTCCCCTCCAACACTGAAACCTTTTCCTCCTCTCAAGGTAAAAAAAAAATAATTGGTGAGACTTTAAGAGTCTGCTATTATCTCTGACAGAATTTAAGTAGGCAGTTCACTTGGTTAAACACAGTGCAGGCAAACAAGAACGTCACCTCCAAACCTCTTAGAGAAATGTAGTTTCGAGAAACACTTAAGTGCCCTGGAAGAGAAACTGACTTTCCAGGTTTCTTTAACTTAGATATGGAAAAGCTGTGTATATCGAATTACACTTTTTTAAGATTGCAATTAAACTTAATGCAAAGATGCTTTTATTGATGCAGTAAGCACAAACAGTGATGTCGAATTGGCATGACTTGCCTGACAAAGACACGTGAAAAGTATGTGCTAATTGCTTTAGTCTCTTTTAGTAAAAAAAGTATGGTTAACAAAATACAACATACTGGTCTGGTTTATTTAGCCATTAGCTAGCACATGCAATGTATATTAAAAAGTGAATGTCTTTGTCTTCAAATGAAAGCATGAATTTAAGCCAACTTCTGGCCACATGAAAAAGCTCTAACAGCTTTTCCAAAACTTGGGAATCCATTACTAAAAATTTTCCTTGTATATGTGACATTAAGGAAATGTTCAGGAATCCTGCTTTTTCATTTCAAACCCACAGATGGAAACAAGCTCAATTCTCATTTTAGAGTTGGCAACATTTCACAAGTTGGCATAAGATTTACTTGACAGCTGATGAGAAAAACAGGCCAAATTTGGCCTTGAGGAGCTCTTCTGTGCACTGATTGAAGTGAAGTTTTGAGAGAACCAAACAGGCTGTGTGGAGCTGTTGTCCTGCCATGCAACAGAGAGGGAGCACATGGGTCCAAACATGGTTTTGCTCACCATCACACACCCTCAATATCCACATACAAACACACCCTCCCGTAATTCACTGGAAGAGCTCTGGCAGATTCTCACATGAGAGGGTGGTCCTTCCCTATCACTGTTTGGATTAGCCCCCCATTATGCCGTGGCTAAGGCTAATATACAGAGTGTGATGGAGCTGCAGTTTACATGAGCTCATACCTCACAGATGATCTAAACCACGGCCTGCTGGCTCACACGTGAGCAGTGCTCAGGAAAAGGAGGAGGATGACTGAGGGGCAGTGGAGCATGAGGTCACCCAGCTCCAAAACTGCACCCGCAAACCAGCAGCAGGTAACCCAGAGGGCTCTGACATCATCTATGACAGAGGAGGACATCATTAGCATCAATATATTCACTGACTCTGCACACTTTTGTCACTTGGAGCATGTTCAAATTACAGAAGGTCAATAAAACTGCAATCTCACGCGTCAACCTTTGCTTCTCTGTTTACTTTGACTAGTTTTCTTAGATGTGCATTTCAAAGTTGAATGATACCCTCAGTGTGACTGAATGTAGAAACATAGGAGCCTCCCAGTCAATATAAAAATCCTACAGACCTTTTTACAGCCAGCATCAAAAAAATTTGTACACACATGTTGGCAACAGAAGCGGTGATTTACCCAGCCATCAAGATGAGTTAGGAAACTTTAAACATAGAATTAAGACTGTTAGCAGCATAAAAATATATGATTGTGGCGTGTTTGATTCTCAATATTCCAACAGCGGACTCAAGCTCTACAGAATCCTGACAGGATCAGGACCATTTCAGAGTAACAGGCATGACTCGACTGAATGCATCACGATTGCACATAGTGACAGCAGCTGTTGAAAACATGACTCTAACATGCAGGTGTCCCTTAGTTTTACTTCAATCAGTTTTAAATACATACTCATGTGTGTTTATAACATAAACATACAGTATGTTCTCATTAATACAATATTTCATCGACAACTGAAACCCAAACTGCAACTAAATACAGCAAACCTAAAGCTGGCTGCTACATACAGCTGTGTTGGACGTTCAGGGTTCAGTAGATTTAGAGTAGCTTCCATCTCGGCCTTGTGGAAGCGCTTCCAGCTTTTAACCCAGTAGGTAGACGTGTGTGTTTGTGTGTTACCATGTAGTACGTGCTGGCAGACATTCCCACTGTAGGTAACAGCAGGCTAATCTCAGTCATATCTTTACACCTGTTGTGCTTTAAGATGATATCACAGTTTCATAGGGCAGGTGTGATGTCTTTTACAACACCTTCAGTGCAGTTCAGCAGCAGCTACCGGGATGATCATCTCCTCTCTTTTCCTGCTCAGAAAATAAACAACAGATAAAATCACCTCCTGAAAAGCACAAACAGTATGGGTCCATGAATCTGTGTGAAGGTCATGTTCAGACCACCCGTGCAGAATGAAACCATGAATGGACTACAGTGTTTAAGAGATAACTGTGCTCAGTTTAGCCTTCCTTCAAAAACTGCTCAGCCTCTACTCTTTCGCAATGTACACATGTCAGCACAAAACTGAAATAATGTGGTCTAAAAAGCACATTTTAATATGGGGACCTCTTGAAGACAGCGCCTCAAGATCAGATAATAAAGGCTCACCCTGGCTCACCTTAAGGCTCATATGATGTCATTTTATATTGTGTTTTAGTGGTGTATATATTACATCACATTAACACAAACCAATTGATATTCACTGAATCTGCTTTGTCAATTGAGAAATCTTGCCCTGAGAGAAACAAAACTTGTTAATTAAACTATTTTTTCTGCCACTTGGGGGAAGTAGAGCAAATGGACAATACAATGTTTACGTATTTGCATGTGCTAGCTATTTACACATCCAGTAGTCATGGTGCAGCTTTTGAATTTATTTGAAGTCATATCTCTGGCCACCTGATGACTCTAAAGTCCAATTTTGACTTTTATCTTAGCTGTTTTGTTCTGAACCAGTCTATCTGACTGACTATATTAGCTGCTAAATGCTCCACTGTATTTCCATTGTCAGGGATTCTCAAAGTTTGGATTACTGAGTGCCACTTTAAGGGTAATGTGTAGCTGCAGTCGCATTACATTTAGAGCCTTCATAAAACCTGTGCCCACCACCAGTACAGGACAAACCCAGGTTATTTGAACAATGCTACAATGTACCGCTGTAGTGAATAAAAATGAGGCAAAACATAATTAAACATAATTAAACATAATTAAACATAAAACTCTCTCATTGACTCCATATAGATAGATGACATGTCTCTACTTACCCCCACAATACAGAAGTGAAGCTAAAACATCTTGGATACGACTGCTGCCATCTTGCTCTGGTGACGTCATTCGGAGCCAAAGTCTGCGCAGTAGCAATCTCTGCGACATCAAGTTTCCCACCCATACACCCATCCAAATAGCAAGCAGTACCACTGAATACGAGCCCACTGATTGGCTCACACAATTGTCAATCATGTTGTCAACCAATCATACAACCAGTAGCCCTCTACAAGTTATCATTTCCTAAGGGGCTGTACACATGCTGCATTTTTTTGTACCCTCCTGTATTGTTTTCGATGTAGATGCATGGCAGGTGGGCACAAATGCCAGAGCAATGGTGTTGCGGTGCACATGCGGTCCCCAAATGCCTATTTTTCAGGCCGCAACGGCTGCACCCTGAGATAAACAGAGTTCAACTTTTGGAATGCAGTGGCACGCACCACATGTCATGTGATGAGGACCAACCAATTAAAGTTGACAGATATCCTTCCCTTCTTCAGAAAATATCCATGTGTTTGTGTTGTATGCTGTAAAGCCCTCTGGGGCAAATTGTGATTTGTGATATTGGGCGTTATAAATAAAAATTGATTGATTGATTGATTGATTGATTGTTATAAATATGGAGAAGATTGTGATCATTTTAGTGCAGGGCTGTCAAAGCTTACGTCTGTCCCTCAGACAACAGGCCTACACACAAACAGCTGAGGGAAGAAGATCAGCCCTGCATTCAGGATTTCAGGTAAATAGGCTATGAAATTGTGCTTGTTGAGGTTGCTTAGCAAGAATAGGCACAAGACTAGCACACAACACCTGACCTCACGTTTTCCAGGTGGTTAAAAACACGGCATGTGTACGGCTCCTAACCTGCTGAACAGTACAGTTTGATGTAGTCGCCAAGTAGTGTATTAAATGTATTGAAAGTGAAATAATTTAAATGGACAGAGGGCCACTCAACATGCTTCTGAGGGCTGCCACTGGCCTGTGGGCCGCACTTGGAGCAACTATGTACAATGAGTTTGGTACTGAGCAATAAGGGTACTGTTTATTTATCAGCTAAAAATGTAGGCAGTACAACTGAACAGCTGAAAGACCCTAAAATATCCACTGTGGGTTTATCACCACAAGTGATACCTTTCAAACTACATATAGTCATTTGATCAGTTGTAAATATAATGATTCTGATAAGCGCAGCTTTAGAACCTCAAGAATCATAAACTTTCTCATCATCACTGAACTGAGGAGGTGGAAGGAACAAGATACATTTTCTCAGCTGTCTGTACTTTACACTTCCAGACTGTCTGGAGTTTACAGTCTCTTACAGTGGTCTCTGCAGTTTCAGGCAGACAGATATCTCATTTACAAACCCAAATTCTTCAAATGTCTGAAAGGAAACCTATCGACCTCCCTCTGACCCGGCCCGATTCGTCTCGTTAACTCGACTTACAAAGTGAGAGGTGACTTTGTGACAACACAGCAGCTCTCACTGTTCTTCAGGCTTGATGAATGACAGTTCCCCTGCAGAGAGAAGCCACATGTGCATTCAATTCAATCTGCTCTGCTCACGTGAGACACACACAGGAAGAAAAGTTAATACGTGAGTGTGTGTATGACTGTTCGTGTTCGCACAGGCACAAAAGAGCCTTTGTGGCCCTGCGGCACCACAGGTGAATGACATCATCGGTCCCACTGTGGGACTGCAGAGAGGTGGGATTAGAAGTATGTGTGTGCTGTTTTGTGTGTGTGTGTGCGTCATTCGCTATCATTTTTCCCATGAGAAAAGAGGCAAAGACACACAATCATAACTGATAGGCTCCCTGGTTCTAATCATATCTATTCAGGTAATACTCAAGGCGTGAACACATGTATACACAACACAAACAAACATGACTTCATACATGTTAAAGCAGCAGGTTGGGTTACACTCTGTAACTCTAACTCCAAACATGGGCACTGTTTTCTCCAGGCAAACAGCAAATATGCAATAGAATAAAATGCAAATAAATATGTGGAAAAATACAAAAAATATATTTTCATAAAAAGTGAAACATATTTAGTGTTTGTGAGTTTACCTCAGCTGGTGTACAACTTAGCAGCAGGCAGAGTTCCATGACTAGCTTAGCTTCCATGACTAGCTAGTTCAAAGTTCATGCATGCTGTGACGATGCAGCAGCTTGAAATTCATGGTGCACTCATGATGAAACAGTTTTTCTGGCATATAGGACAGTCTATATGGGACTGCATCATGTTTTCCCACTGGAAGGACATCCTGGAGGGCGCTTTTTCACGTTCTCCTGCACATTGTGCCACTGTAGAAGGCACTAGGGGCATCCAAGTCCACCAGTGCATAGGCATATTCCCTACATTAGTTAGAAAAGTTATGTATTAGCATTAGTCAGGTAAAGCCAAGTGGATGACACGTAGTCAAGGCTTGATTCCCAAGCCGCTGCCAAGAACTCAGCCTACCAGGTGAGCTGAGCTAGAGGTTGCCCCTTTATTTTTTTTATCTAAAACTTGCATCACAAGTAACAATTGGTATACTGATAATAAATGTGCCATGAGTGCTATGGTCCTTAAACATAATTCATAAATAATGTGAGCTTGTTTTGGCAGCCCAGTAGCCAGACTTAAGATCAGGGACATTTCCAGCCATGTTTGTGGAGATGATACGATATGATACAAAACGATATGATACGATGCAATACGATACCATACCATACGATACCATACAATAGGAGGTGAATTGTCCCTGTAGGTAAATTTGTCTTGGACTCAAGAGCTACACAAGTATTGCTGCCTTACAGTAGCAGTGCAAAAGAAATGAAAAGCATACACCATTAAAAATAAAAACATTCTACACATAACAGTTTTACACATCAGCCACTCATGTATTACACATAACACCAGCACAAAACAGAGCACCATAAGAAGAACACAATACAACCCCTAAAGTATCAAGTGACATTACCTAAATAATAAGTAAGTAATTGAGGTTGGCACAAATTCATTTTTAAAAAGATTCAGTTGAAATTGGGGCAACCTATATTATCTGCCCGAGGTTAAAAGACAAAAGTGGGGATGTTGGGACACTGTCTGCAGTGACCAAACAAGGTATTTCAAGACAAAACATGTTTTCCTAACCATAACCATGTGTTTTTGTGCCTTAACCTAACCACACATTAACCAGCACTGTCACAGCATAAAATTGAAACATAAAGAAACTTAAAGTTTTAAGATATCTGCTACATATTAACATAAATGAAACATATCTGTGGTCTGCAGAACTATACAATACCAACATTTACTCTGAAGACTGGACTGATTTTAGAGTTTGCTGGTAAGGACTGATCTCAGCAGAAAAGCAGTTTTTACTGAAAGAACAAAAATCAATCACAGTCAGCAGAGAACACAAAGAAACATTTCTTCAAACACAACTGTGTATGAATGAATGTAATGTCTTAGAGTTGTACTATCCATGACACAAAACTAATCACACACTCATTCACATTGGGGTTACTGCTGTTTACTCAGTTAAACCCTTCCTGTGCATGAGACACCATGACACATGTGACTTCACCTATTCAGATATTATTACGTAGACACACCCACACTACCCACACAATATTCACAAGTCTTCACTGTCAGAATGAGGTCATCTGCATCTTTGCACATCAGTGCAAATGTTTGTTTTTCTGGGTTAACTTCAGCGTGCTTTATTGTGTTAAGGTGTGTGTGGAGTCCACAGAACACACAATGAGATAAATCTGCACACATCCTGTGGTCTGTAGGTGACAATAAGTCAGTCACAACAGTGAGATTTATGGTGTTTGCTTAGAGGATAGTGGATGAGTTAAAGGAGAATGCCATCATTATTTTTAAGAGTAATACGTAGCAAAGCTGACCACTGAATTAGTCATGTGACTGGATGTAACCTGGTTTTATCTGAAGGCATAAATAATTGCTCCAGTGCACTGTGTTAAACGGCAATAAACAATTGTAGCACAATAGTGAATGAAAAACCTCACAGATCCTGTAACGTGAATCATAATGAGACAATATCTGGACCAAGTTAATAGGGTTTGTCTAATAAATTCACTCATTACATGATCAATTTTATACTCCTATTCTTAAATATGAAGTGCTCTCTACTCTTTCCTTTTCTCTCCACCTTCTTCTCTCTCAGCACAGCAACCACAGGGAGGGAAGATGGAGCCACAATAGGTTCCATCAACGAAATGTCATCCCCACCCTGAGTCTCAACTCCCTGTTACTCCTCAACTTGACCTTCCAGTTTTCAACTTCTCACAACACCCATCTGGCTCTCAGTTCATCCCCAGCTTTCAACCTTAAGTGACAAGGGACAAAGGGAAACACACAGGTATATATACACAAAAAACTAATCACAAGAACGAGACCCAGCTGTAGTGACGTTGTCAGACACTCATATTAACAATCTCAGCCTGTCAGTGGTAAAAACAAGTACTTTTAATGGGCGTAGATTGACAAGAAGCACATGGCCCGAGTGGTTACACTGCAGCCTGTTTCATCGCTCAACACTGGAACAATATTGAAAATTGTTTTTTCCCACGAGTCACCTGGACACAAAAACATGGATAAGTAGGGTCCAGGTTGAAAAATACAGGAGTCAAGAAAAATATCTGCTAAATGCCCCACTATATTCAGCTGCTAACTATATGTGTCTGTCTGTTTAGCTGAAAACAGCGAGACAATGAGCTAAAGAAGGCTAAAATTCTAGATAGAGCAGAGGGGTACTGCAGTTATTGGTGCATTTCCCTTGAGTTTGTCACAGAGTGGCCCTTTCACATTGAACAAAATTTTTAAAAAAGTATACCAAATTTTTGTATGCTTCATAAGACTGATGAGTATTCCAGCTTTGTCACAGGAATCTGGTTATATTTACCTCACAAGTCAGGCAGCAGCGTTTACATGACAATTGTAATGATCGGAATGTTGCCTGAATCAAGTTACTATGAAAACATTAGCCTGTACATGAACACACTGAACAGCAGCACACTGAACACAGTGGGCATACAGAGGAGGGATGTGGTTCAGTAAAGCTCCTGATGACAACAACAGCTGCTGCTCTCCTGCGGCTTGTAACCCAGCAGGAGTCACACTGATCCCACATCAAAGGCTGCCCGGGCACACACACACTTTAATCTACTGTATAAGATTCTCCAGCGTGACCTCTGCTCACCTTGCTTTTAAAACCTGCTGTATACGTTAAGCCTTCTCAGATATTGTAATGGCTCTAATCGTTGTTTAAAACCAGACGAGTGAATATGGATTTGCTAAGTGGCCTAGAAACACAAAGAGATTTCAAGTACAAAACTGCTTCGCCTCAGTTCCCTCCTTATTTTTAGATTCTCAAAAAGCTCTTGCACCTGGTTAGGAGATCATATCTTCCACTTTGAGAAGCTAACATGCATTAGCAGCTTAAATGTTTAGTCAATCCAGCTCACAAAAACACTTTTAAATCTTCAACAGGGCTCAACACAAATCACTTAATGTGACAAACTGTTGAAGCGACTAAGCATCAGCTACAGAGGCTTCAAGCAAAGTGGGGGACAAATTAACTTGTAAGCAAAGGTTGAACCTTCAAAAGCAGCAGATTAATGGGAGGAAACTGCTCGCCTCTGGCTCAGACCTGCTGAACTGGCTTTATTGACAGCATCCAGACCTGGAATTCTTGGTTGACAGCCATGTACAATCCCCAGCACATTCAGTTCCCACAGAGGTCAGGACAGCCCCCTTTCCTCAGGTAGCACACATGCTTTAAGTGTATATGCAAATATGCTACTATGCACACACTGCAGAAAATATCCAGGTTAAAAGTACATTTTAATCCCAAGTCAAATTTTCCCTCTTTCCTGCAGTGCTGTTTATGAATCTAGATTGTTTTAGTGTGCGTTGCTGAGTGATAGAGTTATCAGCCATAGAGATGTCTGCCTTCTCTCCACTATAATGGAACTAGATGACACTTAGCTTATTGTGCTCAAAGCGCCAAAAAAATATGTTTAAAACACTCAACAGCAATGTCTCTCTCCAGAAATCATGATACGGTTACTCAAGATAATCCACAGACCTTGTTATGAGTAGTGTCATGTAGGAACTATTTTCCGCCAACCATATGCAAAATCATGTGCAAAGGAAGTGTGCAGCTACTCATATATGAGAGGCTCAAGCTCATGCGTGAGATGGAAATAATAATAGCATCTTCCTCAGCTGAGCTGTAATGTTAGCTAGCTCAGTGGTGCTAGGTGAACTCACAGTAGATGCACGCTTCCTTCTGCTATGTGATTAATTTGGCAGGCGTAGTTTGGTAGACAGAGAATAGTTCCTACATGACACTGCTCACAACAAGGTCTGTGGATTATCTTGAGTAACCAGGTCATGATATCTGGGAAGAGACATTGCTGATGAAAAATATTTTTTTTCATTATAGGTGAACTGTCCTTTTAAAAAATCCTCTCATCTAATTCATTATTCAGATTTTTAAAATTTGATATCTTCTATATTGCATTACGTCCTTAATGTAAAGTTACGCAATTAACATAGTTAGAGAGATTAGGATTAGTCAAGTAAAGTTTCTGTGGTTAGGTTTAGGAAAATAAACATGATGATAAACTCTGAATTCCCAGGGTAAAGTCCTGTGTTTTGTGACCCATCCACTGGCCCCACCCTGCCCTCTAACTGGACCACTAGAGACTGCTTCTTTGTTTACTCCCATCAGCACATTGGTCATGTGATCACAGCCTTCCAAAATATGTTGAATTACTGGCTCATCATCATGTGGGATATGTACAAATTTTGGTGACATTATTCTTGCATTACAGTCTGAGTTGGAGGATACATGTAAAAAAAGAATGGCAAAAATAGAGAGCCTGACTTGTAGTCCCTCGTATGGGCAAAGTTCCGAAACTGGTTGATCCTACATTTCCCATAATGCACCTTGATGGCATCTTTTGTTGGTAAATGTCCATGTCTTTCAAAGTGAATGCCTTGCCTAACATTGGTGTCCCTTTGCGTTAACATGGAAACAATACACTGTTATGTGAGTAATATTATGTTGCATTATCATTTTCCAAACATGATGTTATCCCAGTAGTTTATCAGAGAGTAGAGGTTGTCGAACAAACAACAATAAACCAGATCACAAATGTACCTTGTAGTACTGGCTGTCTGTGTGGGCTGTTTTTGTCTTGACAGATGATCACAGGTGACAAAGACAGTTCCTTAGTTTCACCCTCATTGCCTTAAAGACTGTACCTATTGTACTATACCAGTGCCAGGTCAGAAGGGTTGATGGGTACCTGCAGCGACAGCAGCCAGACATTTGCTGGGACAAAAACAGCAGTGGGTCATTTGTAAAGTGGCAGACAGCGGAACGATGGTGGGGAGGATAAGAGACAGAAACCAGGGAGGGGGAAACACATCCTGCCTGGTGACACAGCAGCGACAGAGGACAGCACCTCCATTTATAAACAATGAACTCATGTAGCTGCTTAGTGCGTGGGCATGGGCATGCGTGTTAAGCACCCCGTCCTTCGGGACTGTATTGTTCTAAAACACCTTGCTAATACAAGCGGATCACTCAGCTGAAAGAAGAAGAAGTTTTCAGTGTGATGTAACCTGCTTTTAAAACACATCACTGACATTTGCGATGCTAAAATCAGCAGATGAGGTGTGTGCACTCTATTTAGGGAAGGTGTGTTTCTGCTTGTGTCATGCTGTGTTGAGGTAATGATTCCAAAATAATGCAGCAGCACTCATTTTATGGGGTGATTATGAGAGGAAAAAAGAAGCAAGAGAAACAGCTGCACTTTCACTGCAAAACAGTTCCATCTTATCAAGCCAGTAGTAGTAGAGTACTGTAACAGGGCCACAGTCAGGAAATAGAACAACGTCAATATATTTTGAGGAAAAAGTCATCAGCTGAAGTCATCAAGTCTGAGAGCAAAGGCTGCATGTAACAAAATGTTGCATAGATTGTACCTAATGCATGTTTAATGTACACTGTACAGTGAGCTTTTCTAGTAATATTACAACTTTC
>JAPZEB010000015.1:2672823-2684831 GCA_029783705.1 Chaetodon striatus | reverse complement strand
GCAGCCAGTGATACGAGGAACATCTCACAGGTAGAGGGAAGAATTGATTCAGTTAAATTCCAGCAAATTCTGGAGGCAAACACCACACCATCTGTAAAGAAGCTGAGGATTAAGAGAGGTACAATGATCGTAAATACACCTCAATGAACATCCACAATCCACAATGGACTAAGCTGAAGGCCTTGCCATGGCCCTCACAGTCCCCCGACCTGAACATAATTAAAAATCTGTGGATAGACCTTGAAAGAGCAGTGCATGCAAGATGGCCCAAGGATCTCACAGAGCGAGAAGCCTTTTGCATGAAGAATGGTTGAAAATCCCCCAAATAAGAACTGAAAGACTCTTAGCTAGATATAAAAAGTGTTTAGAAGCTGTGATACTTGCCAAAGGGGGCGCTACTAAGTACTGACCATGCAGGGTGCCTAAACTTTTTTTGTTATTTTGAAACTGTGAAAGATTGAAATAAAAAAAAGAAATCTTGCTTAAAATATTTCTTTCCTTTTTGCCATTTGGAAATAAGGTCACCATTTACTTGCTTAGCTATACACAGTAAACAAAATTTTGACCAGGGGTGATCCATTAGACTGTATGGTTTCATCTGCTTGCTGTGTTATTTTAGTAATGTTAAGAGTTCTGGAGTATGAGGTATTTTGTAACAACAATCATGTCCACAGCTGGCAACTCAGCCAAGTTGTGGGAAAAATCACTTTTCTACATTTTGTACAGATCACATCCAACATGAGTCAAAATTTTATGATGTTACCTGGTACCTGCATTTTCATCCAACCCTGTTATGAAGTAATTTTCGTTTATCAGATTTGCACAGTATATGTATTTTCCACTTCCTTCCCTCAATCTGCATTTTGCGCCCCAAAATAGTCACGTGATTGCAAAACAGTTTTGACAGCTGTTTCAACAGTTGGCAATGAATCCTTGCAGAGCAGTTCATATGAAACAATGTAGAATAAATGTTTAAATAATCGCTATTGCGATATTTTCTCCTCTCATGATGATAGCCAGGAGTTGGGAAGTGCCAGCTCAGTTAACAAGTTAAGCCTGCAGCCAAACTGGGCAGCAATAGACAAATTTATCAACCATTGTTCTTTTGAAATAATAAGCATCCGCTTTATGAATGCAAAATGTCACATGGTCTACACTAACAAGAAATGGAGCTTGTGTAAAACAAGATACCAGGTAAGACTTTCACAACACTGAGGGTGATAAAGTTGAACAGTAGACACCATATCTCTGTTGGACTGATTGAAGCTGTGCCACAGCTGAGTCAAATATTGTCACAACCCGTTCAGAAGTGACACAATATCCTACCCCACCTTACCACCAACATCAGCAATCAATCCTTATAAGCTCAACAATAGGCCTACATTCTCTCACCTTATCCTTACAGTGCATCTGCAACCGCTGCAGGGCTCAACCAACCTGCTCCCTCTGTGGTTCCCATAGCTGTGGATAGAGCTGAAAGGGAAAGGGAGTTTTCCCATCGCTTTTCTCACGCCGGTCATATCCACACCACAGAGGATTAGTTTACATCGACCCACCACTGCAACTTGGCTGTGGTGTCGTGTAGATCAGCTGCACCGATCAATCATTGCTCGATTGCTGGCAGTTAATTCAGAACAAAGGAGAACACAGTGACAGCTCAGGAATGGAGGTCACAAGAAAGAGCAGAACAACAGCTACACGTTAGAGGGACATAGAGAACACTTACATGACACCCAAACTAGCACCTGTAGGTGAAGGCAGTGCACAAACTTTCTTTTATAGCTGAAAATGAGACCACTGCTGAACAAACATTCAGCATTTAAAGGAGCCACACGCACGGATTTCATTGTCCATAATAGCCTCAATAGCTCACCATACAATGCATCCACGTGACATTTTAGGTTAACAGCTTAATTTCTGATTATTCCAAGAGTAACCAAGAGCTGAATGCAATGCTACATGCACATTCTCACGTTCCCATTCTGGTAAATGTAGGAAACCACTAGCTAAAGCATAAGTAGAGGACAGTTCCCACAGCATTAAGTGGTCACATGCATTAGCTGATTAGCGTCAGCTCCTTCATTCATGCTTCAGCATTTGCAGCTCACTCATCAGCTGTTTGGCTACCAGCTTACCAGTAACCTCCAATTATATTCACACAGGAGTAATTATTATGACACTCATTATTACTGTGCAGATATTTTCCTCATGACAAAACTGAGGCTGCCACAAGATTTTCAAATACTGCACATGCTGATATACTGTATAACATATTGGAGATTTAAATGTATTTAAAAATTCTTTATATTTTAAAGGGAATCTGTTTTTGCCATCTTTTTTGTCTTACGTATAGTGGCACAGCTATAAAGATTCATTTTAAATGTGGCCAATGTTTCAAATAATGAGGCAAAAGTATATATCCTACTGTTCTGAACCCTCGGTCATCATATGCACTTTTCTACCAAAATTAGTTCGTCTATGTTTAATTAAAAATAGATGACAGAGTCCTTTCCCATTGCCAGTAGATTAGAACTGTGTACACAGCTCTGCAGTAGGTGAGTGTGCCTTTCTGTGTTCTTTTTTTTCTGGTGTGTCACATTTGACGTCATTGACGGGCTGGAAAACAGGTTAGTAAACAGGAGAAAGCGGCATGGAGGCCGGTGAAGATGTTTGTGTGATTACGTCTTTTCTATATATATTGTACTAATTTACTCTCTCTTTCAAACTCAGTGCCAACTAATTTGGAACGATGTTAGAGTGTTGTTTGAGCATCACATCAGCAGAGGGACTAAAATTAGCATGTCCAACCAGGTGTCCTATTTCCATCACTGGCAAATATATGGCAAATATGACAGATGACAAGAACATTATTGCTGCAGGTACTCATACTAAAACTCTTTCCATTGTGAAAGACACATCCTCAAACCTCCAGTCTGAAACACCTACTACAACCAACAGCACAACAATGTGAAGTTCCAGGAAACACACCCCACCAAAAGTGAGCACTCCTCATTCGTGAATGTCAGCTGTAGCCCTGGCTAAACAACCAAAATTGAGTTTTAGTTGTGGGCAGCCACAGGCTACAAGGACATGATGAAACCTGTGGATGGATATGTGGTGGATGAAATGTTTCTCTATGAATGACTCTCCATCTTTCAGGCAGAGCCTCGGGAAAATACTGGTCACAGGCCATTGAAGACTTCTGGTAAAAAAGAAAAATCATTTGCAAGTGATCTAGCCTTAGCTATACTTACTGGTGACTACCCTGACATTCACATAGGGGCACACGTCTAAATTTTGGAGATACACAATTACTAATTTTATGGGGTGTAACGGAACAGTAATATTACTGTTGGCAGGGAGAAATTAAAGTAATGTTATTACTTTTGAAAAAAGCAATGAGTACTGAGTAATATATTACATTTTTTAAAGTAACAAGCCCAACTCTGGTGCTGAATTTCTTTATATGGTCATCTGCTCCAGGCAGGCTACTACAAGTGTTTATATTATGTAGCCTACACTGCCACATGAAGCTGACATCAGAAAAACAAACTTGGTTGTCGATGTTTCAATCTCTCCCCAATTTCAGACCAGATTCCTGCTGGAACATTTCCGATTGTGTTTTGTGTGCTTTCATTTGTGATTTTTCATGGTAGAAAGTGCTGCCATTCTCTGTTGCAGTCATCCAGAACACTTCTAATGTACATTAAGCTACATGCTAATGTCAGGAAAACCTGATCTTTGTTGTTGATGTTGTTAATTTTTCCCTGATTTGGGGTCATATTCCCACTGGGTCATGTCAGGTTATGTTTAGAGGCTTTATTGGTCATGACTTTTTTCACAGTAGAAAGGTGCAGCTATTCTCTGTTACAGTCATTTCCCAGATGCAGGTACACTGCTAATGTAGATGTAGCTAGCACGTACTGTAAACATGTTCTGGGAGAAACTTAAAATACAAGTATGAATCTGAAAATGAGCACACTAGGTTCTCTTTAAAGTTAATGAGGGTTGACTCCTTTAGAAGTTGATGCAGATCTGCTGACTAAATCACAAATCGATGTTGTAAATATGTGGGAGTCTCCAGCACAGAAGTGTCCTTTATACAGGACACTTGTATGAGGGGGTCCCAATTTTTTTCAAAATAGTCTCCCCAAACCCAAATCAGGGCAACACTGCCAATTTTCTTCCCATGCTGCTGGAAACAGAGAGGAAATGAACAATGACTACCTTTTAATAATTAAAGATAATAACATCCATCAGCCATGACTTCATCTAATGACCATTTAATGAAAAACAACATCGTGGGTATCTAAGCAATCTGCATGCAAAGAAATGAAAATCGTAACCTTTCATTGCTGTTTTCCTTTTCCAGTTTTATGAGAATCCTCCAGGCTCCTGTGAAAATAGTTTACCCCCACTGTACACTTTATTAATGAGCCCATACTGTTGTTTTGGGTAGACGAGAGGTCACTGTGATTAGACTGATGAGGAACTAGCGGTGCTCATTTTTTTCTTCAGTGTTTCCGTTTGGTTTTTGCCAAGTTAGCTCAATTGCATCAGATTTCCTGGCTTAATACCTGCATTATGTTGTCCAGGTAATCAGTTGTGACATTTTGGACCGAGGGGACGGATGTAGAGATGTAGAGATTGTGTATTTGATTCAGCCACTTATTTGGGGATGGAATGTGCATGTATGCCTTGTAAACACAACAGGGATGCTATTAGTGTTGTTAGTATTTCAGTACCAGGGCTGAAAAAACACAGCAACACACAGAGTATTATTTGTTCCCATCTGTTTAGTGATTAAAGACCTTTGCACAATAAGTCTGTTTCTTTGGATGTGTCACACATCCAAAGAACTTCTGTAAAAAAAAATTTAACTGCTTGGAAACCAGACCAGGCATCTAATTGAGACAGGCATTAATTTGTCAAAATGTGTAGCAACACTGGGCTAGGAAAAGGGACTGGGCAGCTAATTGGGACTAAGCTTTTAATTGACATTTTATAGTATTTTAAAGTATGTGATTACTATGTTTCTTTTTGTAAACCTCACCTATGTAACTTTACTGGCCTAAACCTGATTGTATACCTTTACATAAAGTATGTAACATCATTTCTGGGGTGCTAACTCATTAAGATAACATACTAACCACTGTATGCGTCATACGAACTGTTGTGTAGAGAAAACCTGCAAAATGATAAGACTTGTAGCCTACTGATGAAAAAAAAATTAATGTAGGACTTTTTACAAAAGCTGGAAGGTTTAGGAGAAAGTTCGTCTGGCTGGACTATGGAAAAGGTTTAGTTTATTTGGAATTTAATTTGGAAAACTGCCAGAGACACGGGCAGCTTGCCCCAGTGTACATTGCTCTGCAAAAGTCCTTGTTTCTTCAAATCTCTACATCTAAGGTGAAGAGTCTAAAGTTAGCGTGACCCACAGAGTAACAATGGGCACTACTGAATAAAATACAGCAGGTTAAAATATAAATGAATTTTCCTATAAAGAGATAGTTTAAATTTTTGAAATGGGGTTGCATGAGGTATTTATGCATAGTCATTGTATTACTATCAATAGATGGTCAGACTTCCAGCAGTTGTGGAACAGACAACAAATACAAGTAAATAAAAATGCATGATTATGTCAGCAACAATAAAATGTTCACCTTAGAGACAAGGGGATACTTTTATGAAGTGAAGAACTTATGTATAGGAATACTGAAGTTCTACGATTGAGAAAATGTAGTGCCAAAGGAAAAGGCTGTCAAATTATTGTCAATATACTGAACACTTACAGTTATTGACTTTTTTAGGTGGGACTTTCTTTAGGTGATTAAAATATGGTTTGCTGCCACTCTGACTTTTGCTCTCCCAACCGCTGGTAGCGTGTGCTTTTGATGGTCTTGGATATGAAACATATTCTTACACCCAAAGACCTGAGTTGTTCTTTTACGCTCACTCTGAGTTGCTTTGTCTCAACTCAGTGCTGTTTTTAGGCAAAAAACGGCCTCAGACTTAAATACAGCAGAGACAGCGTGATACCACATGGACCACATGATATCCTAGAGTTCTCAGACAGATCCATAACAGCAGTTTCAAAGTCTCATTTGAAAACAACAGTAAATCAATCTTTGCCTCTTAGACTTCGGAACAGTCTTTCTTATGAGCTTACGTTATCTCGGACTCTATCAGCTGTCAATCATTTCTTCGACCTCAGTTATCACTCAAGTATTGCACTGCTAGATTACAAAGCACAGCAATAAAAGCTACAGCCTCCAACATGGCCATAGAGTCAAATCAGTAGCTCTGTGACACAGTTAGGAGTTACATCAGGACTGTTGTGTTGGACTGCTTTGAACAGTTGACATAGAAATTGATAGTTACTGATTGAGACATCATACAAATTATCCATTAACCACTTAATTCAAGTCATTTAGGTCAATGTCTTCTCCTGTTCAACCCCTCTGCTCTGCATTTTGGATGGATCTGTCGCACCACAAGATGCCTGTCTTCCTTTTAAGATAATCTCAGGCTTTCTGTATCTTCCTCCTGGTACTTACCTCATCACCTGCTCTGGCACTTCAGAGAGGCAGAGGAATAGGTGAGCCTGCTGAGAGACAAAGGAGACATTGTTCAAACCTGTCACAGAAACTTGCAGTGACACAAAAAGAGGTTTGCTGGCTAAGATGCAGGATGAGCCAGGTGTGGAGGTAGAGTCAGCGCAGGGTTGTTGAGTTCAACTCGTACATGCTTTGAACCTCTCCGTGGTGTCAGCCTGTGGACAAACAGAAGCAAACACAAACATTTCCCTCAGGCAGAGATGCTCTTCTAGACAGAAAGTATTTCTTTGTTTATCGCAGACATCAACATGATTACCTGCACCTGACTGGATGAACGAATTTTTAGACCAGAAAAAAAATCCTACCTTTGAATTACCCACCCAGGTAATTTCTGAATGAATCTGAGGTCACAAATAGGCCATGCAGTTATCAAATCATGCTAAATTTATATTTCAGAAAACCACAACCTGCCTGAAGAGACTGTGCAAAAAATATTATTCTCGATGGGTTTTTAGCATGACATAGCACTGAGCAAGCAGTGACCAGGTTCATCCAGTGTAAATGGACAATCACAGCACAAAAGTACCAGCTGATCACAGCACATTAGGGCGGAACTTGGTGCAAAATCGATGGATAAAAACTCGGCGAGCGACAGAAAATGTCAACAGACATGTAGAGATGAGATGGTATAGCCTATTAGGTGTATTTGGTGTATTTAACATTTGCCAAATCCTCCTGGAAGTAAGGCAAAGACATCTATCTTGTTAGGAAAAGTGCAGTTGATTGTTTTTCTTTCACCCAGAATGTAACATCTAATTCATTCAATACTAATGCAATGAAGGCTTTAATAGAAAGTTCCACATTAGTTTGGTTGATTTCAAAAATGCCTCAATGCCTCAGCACTCCTCTTTACAGTCTTCGTCTCAGACTCAGCCCACATTAGATACAAGGTTGGGATTTGCCTGGCACTTCTCAGACTGCTGGAAATCTGTCAGAAGTGGAGGGGGACCAGACGGCAAAAATAAAAAAATCTATGACAGAGAGCTTTTAGAAACTGAGACGGCCCACTTCAGTTTCATTGCCTATATCTGTGTCACCTGGGTTTCACCACTGCCCTGCCCTTTTAGGAGATTGGTGGCGATCCTGAGACTTTTCATTTCAATTGAAAAGGTGAATGAGTACAGATTATGACCGTTTCATTTGCCCCATAGTCAATTAAGTTACGCATGGGCCCATTTTTCACAATTTCCAACCCTTCTAAACATCCTGACACTAAAATGGCATTTTTTCAGAGAGACAAAACAGGAGAAAATTAATTTTGTTCGACACGTCTCTGTTTTAGCAACATACTCTCGCAAGATCTGGCAACAACTGACGTGGTCTTACACTTAGATGGTATCAGACATAGAGCTAACAGATAAAAACGAGCGAAAAATAAGGAGCAAACATAACATTTGTACTGTATATATTGTGTTGTATTAGTTGAATCTAAATTCATCCATCCACACGACGTTTACAACACTTCCAAACGAAGTAGGGGGTATGCAGGGGAGAGACAATCATGCCCACTTAGGAGACCAAAAGTGTATACCATTTCGTACCACTGGCACAGCCTGTAATGTGTTATCTTTTTTAAAGAGTATATCTGTCTATGAGAAACCCAGATTGGATGAGAATTTGCATTTCCAAGGACATAGAAAGCCCGGACTTCCCTTCTCTGCCCGACTCTGTCCTGATTGGCTGACTAACATTTTTACCCTAACCCTAACCAACCACACTCCTATGGAAACACAAATTTGCCTTCAGCTTACACAGAGGTGCTAACATGGCTGTCAGATCTTAGTCTAGTTATTTCGTAAACAAATAAAGACCAAGTTAAGTCATTTCTTTTTTACGTAGCTTTAATGCTTGACTTTTTGTGTTCTCTCATTTATTTTCTAGTGATTTGAATCAAAATATGCATCATCTGTGGACAGGTTTACCCCGTGTTTTTACTGCCATACAGAGTGCATAATTATGGGGTGTGCCATAGTTTTCCTTTGAATGGGTGTGTGATGTAAGTTAGCCCTAAAGGCATGTTCAGCATGTACACAAAGCAAATGTGAACCTTTATTGACATTTTGACAGTTTTATCTGTATGTGTTCGTCTCACAGATGCTATGAAAGCAACTTATTTATTTTTTTAATGATCATTGGAGCCCAAATATCTTTATCATGTGTGTCTGTTGTTTGTAAAATTTGTGTCAAGTTTATGTTTATTTAGTTTATGTTATTCATGTTTCTCTCCTTTTTCCCTTTAAATCACCACATTTCCTTTTCATGTAACCCTTCAAAAACTTTGCCTCACATTCAGTCTGAACACACCTTTGTGCCACACTTGCTTTGCTTACAGTGAGGAAAATACTCACATACCATATCCGGTTGCAGAAGTGACTGTTTCGTGACAAAGATAATGACTCTATCTTTTTATTCAAAGGACAAAATGCCTTGCCAGAGAAAGCTGATATAGCCCAAAACATCAGACTGGAGCAGTGATACTCAACTTCAGGCCGTGACCCATATCTGGCCTGGCAATCACATTTTTCTTTGTACTTTGAATGTAAATAAGGTGCCACGGTGCATAAAAAAAGCTTCAAAATAGAGCTGGTTTCTAAAAAAAAATGCCAGGATAATTATTTATTTATGTATCTCTTATTAATGTTTGTTTTTACCTGGCACCTGGCCTCTTGTTATTTTGTAAAAGTAGCCCCTGGGCAAGCAGGTGGACTATCCCTGGTCTAGAAGGAAAACAACAGTATTATAGGTTATGTAATGTAGGTTGAATGAAGTCAAACAGATGTACAGAAATCCCTGTTTTCATCATCTAACAATCGCTATCATCATATTTGTGTGGCAGCCTTTAAGGAATCTGATATGTTTGTTTGTGGATGAGCTTTTTGATGTGGTAGCGCCTTTATGGTGAACTTGGCCTGATTTAGAAGTTACATAACTTTTTTGTTGATACATTTTTGTTGATGTGTTTCATTCAGCGTCGTCTTCGTCACTGGAGGGATGAAAAAGTCTAGCTTTGTTTCTGCTCATCACCGCAGGCAAGAGGTGTGTTTGTTGGCAGGGATCTGCTCCTGCTGCACCAGTGGCGGTGGGGGCCCTCTCACACAAAGATGCTGTCTGGTGTGAAATAAAGCAAGGGAGCAAAGGTGTGAGTAATACAGCGCCGGGGTGAGTAATAGCTTGAATAATACGACGTGTTCCCTGAGGTGGTGGATGAGGTCCAGGTGGCTCGCAGGAGGCTGACACGCAACAGACTGGAGGAGAGCGCTTCACTGAGGTGAGGTCAGACCAGTAGAGTCAGCTGTGACCTTGCTGACGTCCAGGGTGGCTGCTTCCCAACACTGCACTAATGTGTTAAGACATGCTCGCACCAAGAATTTATAGTGCAAGTTATTTAAAACCTGGAGCGATTTTACCTTCCGGTTGATTCATTATAGCAGGTGAGAAAAAATGTCAGTAAGAGTTCCTGTGGCACTAAATAACTGAGCATTCTGTGAGGTGGCTGTACCTAATAAAATGGTCATTTTTTAGCTGTAATCAGTGATGGGTTGCAGTGGACTGTAATTCTAATGTTTTGTACATCTTTACTGACAATCAAATGCAATACGAACTCTAACTATGACCTTCAAGATGACCTCAGAGTTGCATCATCATCTCCCTGACAGTCTGAATGAGCTTTATAAAGGTGGGATGTATTGCTGAGTTGTAGATTACAATGCATTGTAAAAGCGCAGTAAATAAACTAATAACTTCAGATGTGACTCCACCAAATCAACAACATCTGCATCCTGACAGATTTAGAAGTTGGCAAAAAAAACTGTGGATTAAGCAAACTGCTGATGAGTCAATGTCACATGTGTTTAAAAAAGCCAAAAAGGACAATTAACTAAATGAAGTGTAGCAAAAGTTGAGTCTCCCCTCCTTCATCCCATTTGTCAATGGTTAACTGTTTATCAGTTAACTGCCAAGAATATTTTTGTTTCACATGTTGGTCTATAGGTTAATTTTGTTACTTTTCAGTTTACTGCACTGTGCACCACCTGGGGCTGGAAGGAGCTGGCTAGTGTTAGCAGTGCCCCTTATTCGGCCATGATTTCTAGTTGCATCCTCCTGACCCAACAGCTTTGCCATTCCCCCTGGTTAACCCTGTAAGTAAGCAGCTCAATTTTGAGCCATAAACCCTGTTGACTATGCTATCACCGCTAGTAGTGTCAGCATGTCAAGTGGTGCTAACATAGTCAACAATGCTAAAAGGGTTTTGTGGTTCAAAATGAAGCCACTAACTCAAAGTGGGGCAACCTGGGGGAGACCAGAGGGTGGGCACAGTGCTCCACGGCAGTGTGTTTTTCCACTGTCTCAGCATTACCAGCTGTAATCACCAAATGAATGGCGCTGCTAGTGAGCTAATGTTAGCTCCCTTCAGAACTGGATAGTGTGCAGCGCAGAGCGGCCAAGAAACCAGTGAAGACCAGATGGTGGACAGTGATAACCATGTATTCACATGTTAATAAATATTATCTTTATAATATATGTTATTCCCTAAAACTTAACTGGGGAGTAACCTGTTAATGGATGTTGGCCTTTCCCCCATTTATCTCTAGTTCTTATCACATCCAGCACCCAGGGTTCCTTCCACTGGGCTCATCAGAAGTCACGCTCCACATCCCATCCATCCAGATCTTCTTCTTGGGAATGTTCCTGTACTATGCCCTGACATCACTGGCCACAAATATTGATGGCATCACAGAGGGCTCTTCACATTCTTAAATAAATATTAAATAATCAATAGTATATCAAATACTCAACTTGTGTTGCACTGAATTTGGGAAGAAGCTTTTTTTTTTCACATGCCTCCATGGTGAACGGAGAATCCAAAAAAGGTAATCATTCTTCAGGAAATTAAGTTATAGGGAGCTGTTTTTAACAACAGTAAAACTACATGAAAACATCTGTTTACAGTTTCTCACATCACTTGTGCAGTGTAGTCCAAAGCTAAACTTCAACAAATTGAACAGATTGAACTATAATAATCCACCTTCATCTATGTTTATACCACAGTTCTGACAGCCAGTTCTGAATTTTTGTCAGTCCACTTAAAAAATTACCCTTTTCCAGTGCTTTGTAAACAGTATATGTATGTGAATAAATGTCAGATGTTAGCGTAGCTTAGCCAAAGTATGTAGCCAAGAACTATTTGTGTTGAGTACAAGACTATGGGCCAGATCCTCAAAAGGATTGCACTGCTTTTGCGACTGCTAAACCTGTGCAAATGAGAGAAAAAAATGGCGTGCAATCCACAAAGCACACGCAAAGGGTGAAATGCACACAAACTGCACTGCCACTCCTAGCTGCGCCGGTCCAATTTGCATGCATGTAAATTAGGGAATATTCATAAATTCA
>JAPZEB010000015.1:2651817-2670538 GCA_029783705.1 Chaetodon striatus | reverse complement strand
ATGCTGTATACCCAGATTTGCAGAGTATAGGTATAGTTCATGAAAGGCAATTGTGATGTTTTGGTTGCCTAAAAAGTCTTTGTCAGCATTTGGTTGTACTAAAAGACCTTTTAAATAGTCAGATGTTCAGATTTTCCAGTAAGTACATTCTATTTTAATGGTTTTTAAGTCTGTTTTTTTTTGCTAGTGAAAATTAGCATTATCACAGTTGATAGCAGCTGCAAATGCACCCTGCCATTTATGGGCATGGGCTACCTCTGTTTAAATATAGTCACTGCTGGCTCCAAAACTCAAAGATGGCAACAGCTAAAATGCAAAACTCAAGGCCTAAAACAGGAGTCCATAAACCAGTGGTCATGGTGGCTACATCCATTATTTTTAACAGTTTGTATTCTCACCCCATATTCAGCATACATGGTATGGTAAGTGTTAGTCTTCTCACAGAGCTCTAAATCCAAGTCAACCCAAGTCTTTGGTCTCTGAATGCTGGCCATCAAGTATAGCTCCAGTTTGTTACAATTTTCGCTTTCTTTAATAGTTTGGGTTATCACTTCCATCGGTTATCACTTCCATCGGTTATGATAACATTGGAGTAATTGCTGAAATCCTGGAACAAGGCAATATCACTGCAATTAAGTTTGACAGGACAAGACGCTCAAGCAGTCCAGCAATCAGACAGACTGTAAACATGGCAATGGTTTAGCCACATTATCTTTATCAGTGGTTGCGGAGGAAGGAAGCTAAGTACATTTACTGAAGTACTGTACTGAGGTACAAATTTGAGGTTTTTGTACTTGAGTATTTTCTTTTCCTGCTACTTCTACTCAACTACATATCAGATGTAAATAACACACTTTTTACTCAGCTTCAATCATTTGGCAACTGTAGTCAGCTCTTTAGCTCTTTACAAATCAAGACTTTTAGACACAAAACATACGAAGATTTACAGTTACGGCTGAAATGATTATTCAATGAAGGGATGGACTAAAATGAATGAGATATTGTTTTGATGCAAATGCCAAACACTCATATTCTCAAATGAAGATTTGCTGCTTTTGCTTTTTAATAATTTTGCAACTTTATTTTTTATAATGTTGAAGTCTGGATTTTTGGTTGGACAAAACAAACACTGTGAAGGTGTCTCTTTGAGCGCTGGGTAATTGTGATGGCATTTCTGACTGTTGTCAGAATCTTAGCAAACCAAACAATCAACCATTTAATGGTGAAAATAATCATCAGACTAATGCATAATGAAAATAATCATTAGTTAAAAACCAATACAAAAAAGTTCAAAACAAGTTCCACCTCAACGAACTGCTGCAGGCAAATCCTGAACACACATAAATGCTTAAGTAATGATAATCTCCAGGCAGTGGCATCCTCAAGGAGGGGGCAGGGGCCCCTATACAATTGTTGGTCCCTCTACCAATATTACTGTCTTTAGGAGGCTGTAGTGCGAAGGTTATGACATGAAGTGAAACTAGACAACCTAAGGCATCTTTTGGCGCCCACCATGTTGGTATAACTTGTTGGGAAGGGGGCTAAATAATGCTCCAAAATTAAGCAAAATTTCAGCAAGGGAACGACTGGCATGGTCAGTTTTAAAGGGGTCCCTTGAACACTCACCTCAAGATACGTAAATGGAAATGGGTTTTATGGGCACCCATGTATTTCCCCTAAATGATGGATTCCTCCCAGTCAATGTTCTGTTCCTCACAATCAATGTTCTTGTTCAATTCAACGCTGTAAATTTGTCTTTTTAAAAAAAAGGACAACCAGCATATTTACAGAACAATGAATTTCCTACCATGTATAGAAACATAACACATTAAAACAGGATTGTTGTTGACTGTACCAGTATTAGACTATGCACATCAGCTCATTATTAATATTAACTTTAAAATAAGAAACCAAAGTATATCATTATACAATTCTTTAACTCCCCTACTGACATAGTTTCATCTAGCCTATATACTTCCACAGCGTAACTGAATTTGTGAAATTCAGGTATGACTTTTGGTTTTGGTGTGCAACCTCAAGATTTTCAGTGGCCCCATCTGGGCGCCCCTATGAAAAATTTCTGGGGGCACCACTGTCTACAGGGGATTTTACTTTTAATACTTTGTACATTTTCCTAATTATAGGCTACTTACATACTTTAGTAACTGATTGGCTCATTTGTTCTACGCTATCATACGGAAGAGTTTCATAACCCTAACTATTACCTGGGAATGTTGCTGCTTTAATTCCCACTGGAGCCATTAGAGAATATTTATGGAAATCATACTGTACCAGGTCCTGAGCCAGGAAGCTGCTGGAGCGTCTCACATGGAAAATGAACTGTGGCTCCTGATGCAGACATGGAAAATTGCAGAACCATTTATGGGTTGTGGTGCAGTGAGAAAGGGGCTACAGAGTAACCAGCTTTCATTACAATCTGAGATAATCTGAGATTCTCGAGTTTCCTCTGAACTAGAGAGCTTGGTTTGTTCTGCTAATCTCTTCTCCAACATTTGGAGGCTTGGATGGAAGAGAACAGTAAACAAGCCGCTGACAGATTTTAAAACAAAGCACTCACTCGGAGAGCATTCATACCTGACAGAGTGAGTCAGTCTGGTGAGGCAAGCAAGGAAGAAGCCAAGCCACTATTTTAGCCTTTGCCTAATCTGTTAGTGAATGCGTGATATGTGGAGCAGATTCCTGTTTGATAGCTCACGTGACTGATGCAAAAGCCAAATCAAAGTAGAAGCCTTCCACCCAAATATAACCTGCATGTGTGCTCTCACTCAAAGTAATATGAAAAAATGCATCTTAAGTTGTTTGATAACCATCTTGTGTGTAAGTTTTTATTCCACTCTTGGCGGATTGTGTGCCCTCAAAGCACTTCTGCTTTCCACTGCACTTCACCTCAGCCAATGTCAGCATATAAAGCGTGATTACTCACTCCAGCAGACTCACAGCATGAAAAAAACAGGGAAAGTTTGGCATCACTGATGTCCAAGCAAAACTCCAGTTAGCTCAGAGTGAGCGGTCACTGTCTCATTTCTCCAAAGCCCTGGGCCTCTTCAAGAGGAAATGAAAGCAAGCCCGAATCTCCCTCTAACACCAAAAGCAATATCTAGGATAAATACCATTTCACTGAAAATCACATGCACTTGTAAACATTTGTTTCACATTTTCTTTCAACTGGAACGCTAGCTCATCTGTTGCACACAAGAGCTAGCTTGTTAGCTTTAAGCCTTGAAGCAAGGTTAGCCAAATAACTTTCACTTTCAGTTCAGTTTTAAATAGTATGATTTTAGCAAAAATACATGTGTTTGGGAAGTACTGAGCATACGACTGGAAAAATGAGACTTGGGTCATGCTGCATGAGTTGTGTGAGAGTTTGTTTACAGATGTTTCGATATTAATTGCTGTTCTCAAACTTGGTCCCCAATCAATGAATCAATGAATCAATATGTTAGCCGTTTTCCGTGAAGGCATGCAAGAAAAACAAAGTTTTCTTCTTGAATTCACGATAACATGGCGTGACTAAATTATTTACAATTGGTCATTTTGTGGGTGAAATATTCCTTTAAGACAGTTTCATGTCCATCCAGATGCAGCCAGCTGTCTATAGGAAAAATATAACTTTCACAACCGAATGCTACAGTTGTGGCCTGATTGCGTAACCCTGCACACCATTACTATTAGCAAACACTGTAGCTGCTGTACAAGATGGTAGTTTATGAGATAAAGACTTTGGCTTATGTAAGTTTGAAACAAGTTTGTGTTGTCACAAACTGCCACTTGCAGCTCTGCTTTTGTTTTGTGTAAAACATCCCTGAGGGAAATCTTTTCTATCATCCTTTTAAAACACACAAATATTTTTGTGATCCATTAATTGTTGTTCAAGGTTTTTTCTTTCCCACCCTAACATGTCATCTCCTAAGGCGAAAGGAAATCCATGAGACAAAGTGATATTTGTCTGAAAGGAGAGCACATTGAGCTGACAGCTCCTTTCGGCAGCGTTTGAATGATGACTGAACAAGTTCCTGGTTTGTCAGGACCAGCAGAACTGAGTGTATTTTGACATAAACATGGAGTCCAGGTATTGATGGAGGGGTGCTGTGAACCTGTTTAACCTCCAGTCGTCTGAGGTTGCCCCCAAGCGCTACTCTGCTGGTCAGATTTAATCTGGAGCTTATTGTGTTATTAGCTGTGGGTGTGGATTTGGTAAACTGATCTTAAAGTTTCATATGCAGGGAGTTTCCAGTGCCTTCTGGCATCTAACCCACCACTGATAAAAAGGATGTTGTTGAATTTAAGTGAAGCTTTAGAAGACACAGAGAAGCTACACAGCTTGTAAGCGTTCCTGTGTCTGCATGCTAATCTCATAGACAATCCTTCTGTTATATTATCTCTACTCTGTGTGGGGCTGTGTGGCCTTTTTACCATGCATGAGCCATGAGTAAATTAATTCATCGCCCACGTGGTCCACCAGCAGTGACAGAGGCCCTTCAACAAGTCGCAGTGTGTTGTTGTGCTCTATGAAATATGCTTTAGAGTCTTTTTCTGCAGCTGTTTTACTGACCACTTTTGCCAAAACAGTCCTTGCATGTCAACCTTTTTGTCTGTAATTTTCTTCTCTGGCAAGGCCAGCAATGTTCTGGCAGTTTAGACTGGCCTTTGTCCCGGCTAAATTAGCCCGTGTACCTCTCCAAACAGCAGTATTTTCATGACTGTGTGACAAACATATGTTCCTTCCTAATCCTCAGTACTGGATGAAGCCAGATTAATATTTATATGATTTTAGAGAATTTCTTGACAGCATCCTATTTTAGCATAATGACTAGAAACAGGGAAACAGCTAGCCTGGCTGTGTCTAAAGCTGAGCAAGTCAGTGTATTTCCCAAAATGTCTGACTATTCCAGCCCGTTCTTATCCCAAAGTTACCCCGACACTTTGTCAGGGATTTTGCTGTTTGATACCAATGCAAAAGCAACCTTTTGCAGTGGTATGATACGCTGCTGGATGGCATCAATTTGAAAGGCTGCCGGTGGCTGTGTAATATAGGAGCTGGAAAGTCCCTATAGGGTGGACAGGAGGGGTGATGGATGGTGCCAACAAACCTTCACCCAGACTTGCACCTGGGAGCCTGGTATTCATCTCCCGTATTAATGTAGAGCCAAATCATGATGTTTTTTCCTAAACCTAAGCATGTGCTTTTATTAATGTTCCGGCGTTGGTTGCAGCGTCCCAGAAAGTCTAGTGCGTAACATGTAGACGTAAAAGTGCACTGACAAAGTGGCGATATGTGACAACTTGGGATAAGACCATGTTGAATATTCTGTTAATCAGCTGTAACATTTAAAAAACATTTTTAAAAAGTTGGCCAGGGATTCATTTTTTTGTAGGCTGATGTGGAAATAATAGCGTCACCCTGGTTCCCTTGTTAAAGAGCCAATGGGTTTTTTTCATTTGATTTTGTATTTTGCAGAAAATATGCTCTATCGCAAACTAACGTTTAGCATACTTGCATGTTTTGTTCAGCAAGATAATCTTCACAAATGAACAGCACATTAGGCTATAAACAAACTTTACTACGGTCGCATGTCTAATGTCGCTATCACAATGAGGTTGTAAAGTTGTGTTCAGCGTGACGACATTCTGTAGTCTCATTTAGCCACTTGTTAGCAGCCATCTTATTTAAGACACATAAAAGCTTCGATATTCACCAGTGGGGTATTTATTGATGTATTTTATGTCGTGGAATACAACGGGAAAATCTCTTAAGCTTGTGTTAACCACAGACCTTATTTCAGGTATCTAATCAAAAACCCATTGACTTTGACATGAGGGAACCAGGAGTGCTAAAATGCTAACTCATTTCCAGGTTTTTAGGACTCATTCCTGCGGCACTCTATGACAAAAGACCAAGCTCAAACATAGCGAAGAACAGTAAGGCTACATGTGACTTACAGTTAACAAAGGATATACTATATTGTTCCTATTTAAAATAAGTCAAGTAATTCACCACAGTTTTAAGATGATGACCTGAAATGCTGACTTCATTTGGTGTTGATGTGTCATTTGGAGCATCTGGAGGAATTAACCCAGTTCCTCTTATCATGAATAGCAGCCACAAAGTCTAATAATACGGATGTAGATTTTATTTCTGAAACTAACTCCTTCAGACCGCTCTGAAAGGATTCTGCCACCTCAGCTCATTGTCACATTGGCGAAAGTCCAGAACTAGGTGTCACTTCCACATTGCAGTTAAAAAAGAAACTGGGAGACTGACTCAGATCATGCGGGGAAGTTTATCTGATCCTCTGTGGTGAGTCTCTTCTGCTGGCTGTGGCCATGGGGCAGCTCAGACGCTGAAGCTAGTCAGTTTGTAGCTGTCAGGGTGTGTTTGTGGAGTTTTTCAGTGGAGGGAGATAAGTGTCAAAGGATGTGGTGGTGATGGATCACTAACAGGAGGCTCAGCTGTCTGCGTCTGTCAACTCACAGATCTTTCAATAGCACAGATGAGCTGCTGAGAGGGAAGTTTCTGGTACACTAGAAAGAGTGTCTTGTTGTGTTTGTGTCTTAACTGATTCTCAGTTGAGTTATTTTGTTGTTTAAGCTTAAGAGAACACTATGGTTCTGATTAAAAGCTCCATGTGTTTGTTTCATGAAGTACAAGATCTTCAAAAGAGCCACTTTGTTATGTAACAGCAGCTGCAGTTAATAGAGTATGGCATCTTGAAATCAACCTCAGCCGCTTCATTCACTTCCTCATCAACACTTTGATTCAGACTCAACACTTACATAAACAATCATGTTCTATCTCTACGTGGATGAAAACAAAAGCAAAGCTAGGTTTAATGTAATTTAAGGAGGGTGAACTTTAAGCATGGTCCCTATTCAGTCATAAGTCTTTCGGTGTTCACAAAAAAAGGTTGTCTTTTACCTTCAACTCTTGATGTTTCTCAAAGTCAAGACACGGCTGAATTTCAAGGAGAATATGTCCTCGAATCCTGCTGGGATCCTTAAAATTCTACAAAGGACTGAGTCCTTCCTTTAAAGATTCTTTAGTGACGCACACCTGGGCACTTGCTAGCCTGTTCCAATATGTGTTCACTGAATGTTAGGAGGTAGTCTCTCTGTAGGACCTGACTTGGAATGACCTGTTCTACTTAAATCATCATCATTAATCTTACATCATCAGATCTGGCTAACCATCTTTCTGGTCTGCGTTCCTTGAACCAATTGAGTGTTGAGTGTATCTTTGTGAATAAATTTTGATCCTGCCATTTTGTCTTTCAGACCTGTGATGCAACACCTTTCCATCCCTACTATGGTCTGCAGATTATTCCAGGAGATTAAACTTGGGAGATTTTCCATCCACTGATTTTACTCCTCCACCACCAGTCCAGGCTCTGCCAATCTTGGAAACTGTCTGTTATGGGTCTTGTGACTTCTGTGGCACGGCCAATATTTTGGGGGTTCTGGTCATGCACATCCAAAAACTGTTCAAGGCAGGTGTTGGACACAAACAATAGCAATAAACAGCATGAAAAAAGGTCTGCTCCCTTGAATGCAATCTATTGGCACATCCACCAGTGATGATTCAAGCTGAACGCTCTTCAGACTTTCGGTTCTGGTGTAGCCAGCAGATATCTGGGCCAAGACTTTCGTGCGCTTATTTTGGCTAATCTCTATAAACAGATATGAATGCACATAAATTGAAAAAGCTAATAGACAGATATTTTCCTAAAATAATTCTCTCCAGATGACATTCATTTTGCAAAATATCTCTGTCCCCAGAAGGCCACAAAAATTAATCCAAATACTCGCCAGCATTAGCTGTCTTCAGTCTCCTGTCGTCACAAGTGCAGTTAAGTATAGTTAAGTGTAGAGGTTAACGGTACCTTTTTCAAAACAGCTACTAGAGATCTCAACACCGTTTATTCCTGTTAGACATAGGGATGAAGAAGTTGACTGAAACATGAGAGTGATGTTCTGGACAAGCTAAAGTTTTCCTTCCATTCCTCATCAACAACAATCCCACTCTGGAAAGTGTCCAACTGTCTGCTGGTTCAACCAGGCCTGATCCAAAACCATGTTTTTTTGGCTGACTTTAAACCTCGGATGCTAAGGTGGTGCAGCTTTTGGAGCAGCAGTTGCTTCTGCTCTTTCGTGAAGGTGGGCAGCGATACAGAGTTTAAGTGCAAAGTAGTCATCAGACCTAGTAGTACTGACAGAACATTAGCAAACCAGTAGTTTGTCATTGTAGTTGTTTCTAGCATGTGCTCATTACACAAAGCAACACATGACATGCACAAATTGAGGAAATTATGTCATTGTTTCCAAATGTCCAAATGTCCAAACAGTGAGTAGAGTTTTAAAAAATCTTCAACTAAACTATAAAAAAAAAAGAATCTCAATTTAAGTTACCTTTAACTCTGTTAACATGTGGATGAGGGGCCAAAACGTAGAAGAAATGATCCCTTTTCAAAAATATCTGCATGTGTAGACAGAGCTGAAGACTCTGGTTTCAGCAGGTTTCTCTTCCATTGCAAGTAAGGGGAGGCAATGGAACAGGGACTTTCAGGCAGAGTGGAACCAGGGACTTTGCAGGACACCCCAAGTTACTGTTGTGGTGTTGGTCTTTTTTGTCTATTGGTAATAACAAGATGGTGCAGAGCAGCTCAACAGCTCTGGTTTTAGGGTCAAAGGTCATGACAATGATATGGATTTTTAGCAGTATGAAAAATGATACCCATAAACACCTTAAAATGACTGACAGTAATGACTTCTGTATTTTCTAAGATTGCTTATTGACTTTAGTCACAGGCTGAGGTTTTTTGCTGCCCAGGAACTTAACAGTACCCATTTCACTGTAATGCTGGTACATGTTCAACTTACATTAAATTAAATGAATGATTGTGTGGAGAGCATGAGCAAATGTTTGGAGAATGCTTTCAGTTTCTGAGAGGCAGACATGAGGCCATTACTGGATTCTGCCAAGCAGACAAATTAAAAGGGAAGAAAATCTGCCTCACTCCAGCAAAGACTTAATGTTTAACAGTTAAAAAGCTCATGATGGCTGAAATGAAGCTGTCTCTCTTTGTTTTCCTTCAAGTGATCACTTTACTTATCTTGCATCATCACCACACTATACACCAACTGAGAAGCCTATCCAATTTTAAATCCTTTAAACCCAATCTGTTTATTAAAACCTTCAAGAGGCTCTTGTGGACCATTTGTCAGGTCTTCCAAATGACAATAACAGACCTGACAAAGTGAGGGTATTCTTTCAAGACTCTCTAAAAACAAATAAGCTCATTCAAACAGGGACCAGGCAGCGATGTCGCAGTTTGAAAAAACAAATCTTGACTAATACCTTCACTAGAAATGTTTTTCTTGGCACCCAGAACATTCTGTTTAGTTAAGAATTAAGCACAGTAATAAATCAGTGGGTATCTCCTCTTTCTGCCATCATTTGGTACACTCTTTTATTCAGTGTCATGTGAGTACTGACCTAACCCAATGAGGACGTGCAAGCTGCTGCATATGTTTCATAGTCTGCTGAAAGAATAGTTTGACATTTTCGCAAACACACACAAACAGGTTAAGTAAGTCTAGCATGAAAGCTGGCAGCCGCTTAGCTTAGTTTAGCATTAAAGCTGGCAGCCAGTTAACTTAGTTTAGCATTAAAGCTGGCAGTCTGTTAGCTTAATTTAGCATGAAAGCTGGCAGCCACTTAGTTTAACATGAACACCAGCAATCTGTTAGGTTGGTTTAGGATAAAAACTAGCCGCATGTTAGCCTAGTTTAGCATGGGAACCAGCCGTCTGTTAGCTTACTTTAGTATGAAAACTAGCAGTCTGTTAGCTCAGTTTAGCATGATAACACTCTGTCTGTTAGCTTACTTCACTGTGAAAACTAGCAGTCTGTTCAGTTAAGTTCAGCATGAAACTTTGTGGTCTGTTAGCTTAGATAAGCATGAAACCAGGCAGTTGGTTAGCTTAGTTTAGCATTAAGGTTGAATACGTGGGGAAACAGCTAGCCTAACCGCATGCAGCTCACTGATAAACACATTTTATCTTGTCTGATTAATCCATACAAAAACTTGAGCGCAAAAATGGATGATTTATGGTTTTACCACAGAATAGCAGAGACTCCATGCACAACCACAACTTGTTTTTGTACTTCCATGTACAGATTGAACAAACAAGATTGTAAATGTAATTAACCTTACAGGTGCTTATATGATTTTGTTACCTTTGGACAGAGCAAGGCTAACCATTTCTCTCTGCTCCCAGTCTATATGCTAAGCCAAGCTAATCGGCTAATAGATCTAGCGTCATAGTCAGCTAACAAACAGATATGAGACTGGTATCAGTTAACTCGTCTCCAAGTCAGCAAAAAAGCAAATAACCAGTCAGAATAAAAATGATAAAAGACATGAAACGAAGGTTCAGTTGCAAATCTTACACAGATCTTTATTGTTCTTTATTACATACAGTTCGTAGCAGGCAAGTTGCCCTTTTCTCTTTTCTTTTTTCCATCTCAACAACAACATTTAATGCACACATACAAAAACCTTCTTGTTTGCTTCTCTTCCCCTACGTACTTTTTCCCATCTTTAACACTTACTTGATTTTTACCATCTATCATCGATCTATAAGCAAGATATCACATCAACTTACACAGGAAGTTAATGGAGTTTAACATCTTGCATTAACAGTCTATTCCAGTTCCAAAACACAGCTTTTTCACATCTTTTCTCTTTTCCCTTCAGCATTCAACAACATTCTTTTATTTCCATCAACCAGTCTTTAACATGTTTGACTGTCCGTAATTACATCCTGCTGCCTGTACTGGTGCACGCAGTGTCCACAACTAAAGCTCCATGCAAGATGCTACGCTGAAAAGTGGTCTGTATCATTCTGAAAGGTCAGCTTTTTTTTTTAAAACCAACATGGCTCAGTTCAAACTTTTGTTTCAAAACAAAACTCCTCATCTCTTTTCTGACATGATTTTGACATCAGATGATTTGCTACCACTATACTTCATAGTGATGTTTGTTTAAACAGAGAGAGACTGAAGTCTCATCTGTCACTGGATTTTTAAATTAATGCCTCTGACTGCACTACATGCAGAAAAATAAAAAAAGATTCCATGTCCTAACATCTGTCATTAAAGGAATGTAGAAAAATAAGACGCATTTTCTGATTAATGTAGAAATCAGACTTGTACAGAGAAATTTGTAGCTTTGTGTCACACATTTTTATCTTTTTTGGGGGGGATTCTCCTCATTTCTTGCCTGCTAAACATACTCAAAATTTCAAATAAAACTAAAACAGTGCTCCTTTATGATACCTAAAAAAATACTACAATAAATTTTAGAATATAAAAATGTAAAACTTTCATTAGCCCCCCAAAAAAAGGTCTAAAATAATGCTTAAATATCAAATTAATAGTAAACAGGATTGAATGCACCACCTCAATCTTCAAGAAATCAACAAACTCAGGACACACAGATTCATGTGTGAAATATGGGTTTGCTTCTCATTATGCTTCCCTTTTAAGAGCCTGTGGAAGCTGTGCACGTCTCTCCAGAATACTGTGTCTCTGTGGGATGCACTTGGATGGAGGGGTAAGGTAAATAGCTGCCGAAGAGGACAGTAACACAAAACACTGTTGTAATAATACGCACGCACGCAGACACACATAAATACGAGTCCCACGCTTCTCCACGTTGTTTTTCAACATTTATGTACAAAAAACAAAATGTCCACCCAGGAGTCCATTTTCTCCTTTCACCTCAGCTCACACCATAGTCTCTTTTCTCTTCCCTAAAGAACACAAAGACTTCTTGTCCTTTTTGGTTTTGAGCAGTGTGGGTGAGGAGAGTGGCGACGTCGAAGATGTCGTCGACAAAGACGATGAGGAGGAGCGGGATGAAGGGGACGTCGTGGTGGGGCTAGGGGTTGTGCTGTTACACGGTGAGCTGGGGGCAGACTGAGAGGCTGGCTGCGGGCAGTTCTCGTCTGCTTCCTCCATGTGGACGATGGCAGAGACAGAGGAGGGGCGGCGCTTGAAGCGGGAGTCGCTCACAGGCGGGGAGGGCGTGGAGGGCTCGCTGAGGGGCCGGTGGACGGAAATGGCGCTGCGGAGGCAGTTGAGCCACTGCTGTTTATGGAAGACATCGTTGACCTGTAGTGTGTGGGACTGCGCCTGGCTTGGGTCTTGGGGACGCACGCGGAAAATGTTCTTGGCTGTGGAGAAAGTGGAAGAAAAACTGATTTAGCAAAATTCTCGACAGAGCACATTCTATATTCCTGTTAAACCCTATAAACTTTTTGACTTTGACATAAGAAGCCTCACCTTTATCTGCATTGCTGAAGGCGCCTCTGAAGGAGCCGCCCATTCTGACGTCTCCATCCTGCAGGTCCTCCAACACAAGATCGTGCACTGGGATTGGCTGCCGGTAAACCTGGAAACACTGGCGCTAGTTCCTGGTGACGGGGCGGGTCAGAACCAGCAGCTCAGTGAACAGGAACACATGCAACTTCTGGAAGGAAACAAAAAACAAACATTAAAACCAGATATTTTACATAACCACCAATAAAGTTTCCTGGGAGATGTTTACTCTTATCAAAGGTTCATACTGGAATGGTTAAATCATAGGCTGGTTGGGGGTCAGTGAAGCAGGCAGTTATAACCTGATTGCCTTATATGGGATGTGAGGCTTGTGTTGATGAAAGGAGCATTGTGTTGTGTTTTGCTCACCGTGCCGCTCTTGTTGCGCAGTTCCCCGTGACACAGCAGGCTCTTGCATTGCTCGATAAGAGGGTCCCTCTGCCTGTCGTCCAGATACTCCAGCTTGTCGATGTAGTACTGGCACTCAGACTCTCCCTTCTTCATGTTGATGTCTGACAGCACACCCTGCATGATGGTGATCTGAACACACAACGAATCAAAATATTAACTTCAGCCATGTTTTCAGATGCTCGAACTAAAGATAATGCCACAAATGTGTGTCCTTGACTTACCGCTTCCTCCAGGCTGGCGGCGTCTGGGTGCTCTGGTGGAGTGTGTCTCAGTATCTCCTTAAGCAGCAGTGGATACTTGACCAGGCGAGAGCGTGGGATGTCCAGGAAGCTCCACAGGTCCAGCTTCCTGCTGAAGGGTGACTCAAGGCAGCGCTGCAGGAAGTCCTGCACCCTGCGGTCCTGCTTCTTCTGGTCCAGCAGCGCCTTGGCTGCCAGCTGGTTGCTGCAGTAGTCCTTGTAGGCGTTAAGCCTGGGCAGCTGGAGGGGGAGAGGAGACACTTACAAATGCTGCCCTTCTTACTGGAAACCAGCTGAACTTAAACAGAGTCAAAAAAGTTGAGGTAGTTGATGACAGGATGCTTACCCAGCTCACGACAATCTGTCCGATCTGACCCACGGTCCCATCCGGCCCTGTGGCTTTAGAGAGCTGCGCCAGGAGGTCCTCATGCAGAGGGATGTATGCGTCCAGGTTGCCGAAGATATGAGTGAGCTCCTCCTCGGACATAATGGAGAGCTTCAACATCGGGTCATGGTACGCCTGTGTACGGGAGAAAAGCCAAACAGTCAAACAACAACATCCCATCATGCCAAAAGGGGGTGGATGCTAAGAATAGCTCGTGAAGAACAGTAGGGGTACAAGAGAAAGACAGCGGAATAATTCCCGTCTTTTTTTAGTTCCTGGCTTGGCTGTGTGGAAGCCCTGCCAGACTTTGATTTAATCTGTTTGCTTAACATGTACTCCCTCTGCCTCAGAGATTTACAAGTACAAACCTTGCGTGCGAGCTGGAGGTCCTCGATCAGGTCCTGTTCTCCACGAGACAGCTCAAATATGGCCTGAGGAAGGAGAGGAGGAACAAAAGGATACTTTTTTAGCAAAACACATGGATCAGGATGCCATTACATTATTGCAACTGATAGCCATTAGACTACATTTAAAACTGTGCTGGTGCCAGATGAATGAGGTCACCTTTGAAATCTCTCTGGCTGCTCTCTCACTCTCCTTTGTGCTCTCTGTGTTTGAAACTATAAAAAGTTTATGGCTTCTGACAGTTGGCTAAGATGTCTGACATATGCAGGACAAGTAGGGAGGTAGGGCAGGAGAGCACGAGTTTGTTGGCTTGTCAGGTATATGTGAGACTGGGAAAAGAGCCCGGGAAAGTTTTTTTGCCTCATTTAGACTATTTGACACAAATACTACAGGGTTACGTTAAACTAGTGTGGCAGAATTTACCACCGTCTGGATTTTGGACTTAGCACACTCATTTACCTGCCCCTGTGCCCCTTGGTGTCCTCACCATGCTCTACTGTATGGTCATGTCTCAGTGCTGATTCTCACCTCCTGCCGCTTGATCTCTTTGGTGGAGAAAGTTCCCTTCTGGTGGATGTCTAGCGTCTCTGACCACAGCGTGCTGTTCCTCCTTTTGGGTGGTGTTGGGGCCGCCGCCTTGCTGCAAGGCTTCTGGGGCACGCCCGGCGACTTTCCATCGCCCCGGAAAGAGGCCTGCAGATCAGAAAGAGGAAGCCCCAGATGTCAGACGTGTTGCAACAGGAAGCCAACATGTTTGGTGTAAAGAGGTGCCCCTTGGTGTTCCCTTTTTGTGGGGTGTCACAGGAGCTTACCTGGATGGTTTGGCCGAAGCGCCGGACGGCCCCATTCTTCACCGGAGAGATGAGGTTGGCTAGCGACGTCACCCTGCCGAGAGGACGGACACGCTTTGTGCTGGGTTCCTGGAGAACAAGAGAAGAATGGAAGGAGAGATTAGTCAGGCAGTGTCATCACATCAAAGAATGGTTTGAACTTTTCATTCTGTGTGCAGCAGCACAGAACGAATCCATCAGTAATGCCAACTGTGAGAGACCTCAGCAGCAAGTCCAGATGCTCCCTTGTGACTTCCTTGTGATGAAACACATCAAGTCAAGTCATAAATCCTCATTATTGACTCCACTCCCCGCTTTGGGGCGAGGAAATAGGAGTAGCTGGAGCTGAGGTCGAGCCGCAGGCAGACAGACTGGCGGACCAGCGGACAGACTGAGATACTGGGGAGGAGGAAGCCGCTCCAGCAGCTGTTGGCTCCATCATGTGAATGGTCTTGAGCCAGGCCAGCCCCACTGAGCACAAAGACCCTTTCTGACTGCTGATCTGGAGGGGAAGGGGGTCTGGAGGAATGCCAGGAATGCACGAGACCCTGCTCTCAGCTGTTCAGCACCCCTCCCCGCACACACTCTGCTGCTATCTGGCCTGACAACAGCTACAACTCCACTTGAGAGTGGATCTGCTCCATCACTCAGTGTGACAGTGTGAGATAAACACTTCCTGATTGCTGCAGCTCTTTAACTGCCTTTCCCAGGGACACAGTATGGACAGTGTGGCAGTGTGTCAGGATTGTTCAGTAAAACAGACAATCGCTGTGAGTCGGGCAGAGGAGCTGCAGTCATTAACAGTCAGTGAATCTGTCCCCTCTCGAGTGTTTACACAGTGCGGCTTCGCAGGGGGTGCACGGTGGTATTAAAGGCTGCAAGTCGAGACAGGCACCTCAACAGGCCTCGCGTGAGAGCAGCGCTACACCTGGGCCAGGTGACCCCCCCTTCTCTCCTCCCCTCTCCCAGCCCCGAGGCTGGGAGAAAGGAGAGAGCTACCTGGCTTCGTGCCAACAACAACAGGCTGCAGGAATCAAAGAGCTGAAGATCTGAGGTAATGATTTCAGCCCACAGAGCCTCTTCAAAAACATGACATGATGAGACAGCCATAATTAGCATTCCCAAAGTTTGCACTCCCCGCAAAACATTTTGCATTTTAAGAACTTCACACTAATGAGGGCTCGCTCTCTGAAATCGAGTACCGCACTGCTTAAAGCCGTATGTGTTTTCTCCTGACTCAGGCCAAATTGGGTTTTGCCTTGGCTCAGCGAATCTGGGAAACAGAGCAGCCATTGAGGCTCCGGGCTCTGCGGACACAGCTGTGGAACAGATCCGCTCAGTCTGCTGTGGCCTGTGAGCTGCTGAGGCTGCGGTCGAGTCACCGTCTGCTCTGGGTCTCCAAGTTGGACCAGAGCAGCCATGAAAACATAGCAAGCCCTCTAGTGGCAAAGTTACTGCTTTGACCGTAGTCTGCATGCAAAGACAGATATTTTTTTTGACGAGCCTCTGGGGACTCGACTCGCCTGATTCTAATTTTTGACCTTTTAATATCAGCAGACAGAGAAAGTAAAAGAGTTTCAGGTGGGTGGGGGTTCCAAAGCCAACATTAGAAACGCGTGCTGGTCATTCTGCCCTTCCTGTCCTTTAGGAACTGGCCCCGGGATAACAAAAGCCTACTAGTCCCACTCTTTGTTTATCAGCTGTAAAGTGAAACTGTGCAGACAAACGAGGGAAAGTTGCTATTCATGGCAGTTTGACTCATGAACTCTGTGGAGGTACGGCAAGTCTGGCTCACTTCAGGAAACCAGACAGATCCGGGGTTTGTGCTGCTGTGTTGGATAACTTTTATCAGTGGAGCACCAACCCTCCAGACATACATACTGAACATGTGCAGCTCGCTCCTTAAACTCCTGACCCAAGATTACAACCTTATAAACATCGGGAGTTTTTTTCAGGGATCCCCAAAGTGCTTCCTGTGCTTTCTCTTTGATGTAACCCTGTGTGTGCTGTGAGCAAATACTCCAGATGTGTTCCTGGGATTGCAGCACAGCTTGAGCTGATAGGTGCTGAGAGCAGACCACAAATGAAAGAGCTGAGGTCACCAGTAAGCCAGCACAGGGTGTAAAACTAAAGGTTCTGTGAGAACAGGACTCACTTCATGAATTGTCCTTCTTCTTTATCATGTGGTTTACTGTCAATGAAACCACATCTTCCTGAAATCTCTTCCGAAAGAGAACCATGTATGCCTCAGAAGGGGAAGGAAGGAGCTGAAACAGATTGGAGCTGAAAATGATTTGAAGTACAAAGGGCACACCTGGGTTTTAACACTGGTGTCCCTTTAATTGTGTCTGCAGCTGAAGGAATGCTCTCAGGCTGCTGCTCTGAATTCGCATTACTCTCCAAATATCAGAGGTAAAAAACAAAGGAATTCTAGACAGGGTTGTTGACTGAGATTGTACCCCCTGCTGCTTCAATGTTTGTTGTACTTTGAGTCTACCAACTGTCCCAATCTCTCCAATATCCCATCAAGGCTGAGCTCCCTGCTGGGATGCATATTAAAGAACAGAGAGGGAATACACAACACTGAGGGGGGTCGGTCCACTGTTTACAACTTCATAGGTACAGTGTAATCCAATGATTAACTTTTCCAGGTTAGGCAGTATCTCAAACCTGCCCAGGCACAAAGTTCAAAGTCTCATCTTACAGGCACAAGGCAATTGAGAGCACATGCACATTATCACACTGTGTGCCCAAGTAAGATAAGAACAGGGTTAGGCGCTGATTCACTCACAATCTGACACAAAGATATGACTTCATCTGAATGAGTTCCGGACAAACAATGACTTGGAGACACAGGCAACAGCTAAACAAAGAAGAAATATCAACCACCAACACCACCACCACCATCACAGTGTGTTTTTGCATCTCACCTCTGACTCTTTGTTGGCTTGGTTCTGGTAGTCTATCACTTGCAGAGTCCGTTTGATAGGCACCAAGCTACCCAGTTCATCGTAAGCCACCATAGCTTTCAATAAAAACACAATATCCGTTTTTTTAATCCTGGCGAGTCAGCTTGAAGTAATCCACATCACAGAAAAAAAGTTGATAAAAATCAAGAGCTGTGTGAGTCAAAAAAACCCTTAAATAAATAAATAAACCTTCCCCCCTGTTCTTCTTGCCTCAGGGGCTGTAGCTCTCTGTGAGCTACTCTCAAACGCGCTTTCTAAACTTTGGTCTGAGGTGAAGTGAGTGAGGGAAGGATTTATACCGGCAGTCCAGACAGGGGAGGAGCAAGCCTCCGCTCAGCCCTCATAGCTGTAGATGAGGCAGGAAAGCTTTCCCTGGAAGTGGGGAGCAGCTACCCGCAGGCTCTGTTGGTCCATCAACGCAGTGTAAAAACAGTAGTGAGAATTTTATGATCACTGGAAGAGCTTACTGTTAGGTAGAGTTGACGCAAACAATTCTGATGAGGGTGCATTAATGTTGGAAAAAGAGTGAAGCTTGTCTAACACAATATGGGTTATTCTTTAGAAGCTGGGTTAAAGTTTGCAGTAAGGCCTGACAGAGCATGTCATTTCTGAGGGTAAAAAAGCTGAAACTGTACAAACCTTTTTTCTTTTTAACAATAACACATAAAATATAACTGGAGATGATTCACCACAACTGTCATGAAAGAGTATTAAAAAGGATAAGCTATTTATGCTGAAGTTGAGCAGCTAACTTTACAATCAAATTCACATGGTAATGATTGATGATGTAACTATGAGAGCTGGAAACAACTGACTGATAACAAATCCCAATAATTCAAACATCTTCAACTTTTTAAAAAAACTGAAGCTAAAAAAACTGTCAGCTTGAATGCTAGCATGGCAAACATTATTTTGGTTCCAGCCTCCTAAATGTGAGAATTTACTGCTGTTCTGTTTTATATCTTTGTAAACTGTATATCTTTGGATTTTGGACTGCACATTTTAGATATAGGAAAAATCTGAAGAAAAACTACTTAGATGTTAAATATTAAATTAAAAAAATTGATTTGAAAAAAACAACAA